>JAABOM020096982.1:0-27299 GCA_011800125.2 Solanum clarkiae
AGAGAGAGAGAGAGAGAGAGAGAGACCAAGAAGCTACAACTTGGACTCCGAGGCCTGACACCCCTTTAGTTCAGGTGACCGGGCATGACACCCCCTGGCAAATTGTGGTCTACTTGCCAAGGCAAACAAAATATGATAAAGTGCACTAGAAGGATCTACTAGTATAGCAAGGGTAATATATAATGCTATGGTGGCACATAGTTTAGAAACTAAGAACTTTGTATAAGGACCCCTTGAATCGAGCCGCCGTCTTAAGACTCAATCAGTGTTAAGTCAAATACCACAAAATAGTTGAAATAATCATACTTTAAACATAACATGAATAGTTTGTAAGAACATGGCTTGAGTAGCTCATAAACATGCTTGACCTCTAGTAGTAAGCCTAACCTGAATATGAGAGTGGATCATAATCATACATGAACCCTTTCTTTAACATGGATGGCTCACAAGAGGAAAAAATCTTGGAGTAGGGCTTAACTTGACACTTGTAAGATCATAGATACTTTTCATGAATTCAATACATTCTTGAAAGACCTTAATCGTCATGAAGTCACTTGACTTGCAAATTATGTAATAGATCATCAATAACTTGAAAATTCTTGTCATGTCATTTTATCAAACATACGGTGGGTTCATGATACTTGTTCAAAATCATGCAATTCAAGAGTGAAACAAAATGAGTAAACTTAATGTAAATCAACCCAAAAACATGTAGTAAAACCCTTATGTAGGGTTCCCTGAAATCCATTATCAAAGCTCATGATAATTCATAGTTTCATAGCTCAAAACATGCATAGTCTCAATAGACAAAACCAGTTCATGGACTAAGCTTAAAATAGATAGCCATGCATAATCAATCAATACTTCATAAAACCCCAACATAATTTATATTCATAATCCATGATAAGAGATATCCATAGGTAATACAATTCGAAAACATGCAATTTTCATGAAAAGGGGAGGTTAGGGTCCATTGGTGAAAGGACTCAATGGATGAAACTCATATATCTTAGACCTTGAATTCCTTGCAATGAACTTGAAGTGGTTTTATATCTTGAAATGAATCCTTGAGTCCCAAAGTTGACCTTGAATTCCTTAGATTTGAATGAAAGAATTAGTAGTGTCTTAAAGGGGTTTGAGAGAGGGTTTTATGAGTTATAGAGTTGAAAAATGACTATGTATGGGTGATTTCACGTTTAATTGGGCATGGGGCTATGACTCCAATGCTCTTGGACGAAACAGAATAAACCAAGGAAAATAATACACTGCTCCACGCCCCTGGCGTATTGCAGACCAGATGTGGAGTGCAAGATACACTTTTCTGCACCCCTAGCGCATTGTGGCCAGGCACAAACAACCATTGGAAATCAAAAATTAATGAAAATTATTTTTCGCTACGGGTCCTCTAAAATCCAAGTTATACCCGTTTCCCGCTCAATTTTTCTCCCTAATCGAGAATATGAAGTCAAAATTTCAAAATCACGCACGAACTTTGAGATATATGGAAATTACTATTTTGGGGCATTTCGAAGCACATATGGGGCGTTTCAATATCTCCCCTTTGGGAACATTCGTCCCCGAATGGCAACGAAACATGCATAAGAGAAGTAATTATGAAGATTTTGGTCCAACATCAATGCAACAAATGCACTTAAACATGATTTTCAATAATCTCAACATGAATATCAAAAATCACCATAAACTTGTTACCGTAAACATGAATGCATGCAAAATGACATGAGGGATAAAACTTAAGACTTGAAATCATATAGGGGACTTAAATTATTACTTTTGGATTGAGTAGAGTGGAAGACATATAGGTACTACTTTCCCATGTCCACCACGGCTTCCCATATGGCACTTTCAACTTGTTGATTCCTCCAAAGGACCTTGACGGAAACTAAATCTTTGTTTCTTAACCTCATCACTTGTTTATCCAAAATCTCCACCTGTACTGCCTCATAAGACAAATTATCTTCTACAACACCCACAACTTCTAAGGGCACTATACCACTCGTATCACCCACATACTTTCTCAAAATGGACATACGGAAGACTGATAAACCATATTCATCTCCATAGGTAACTCTAACTCATATGCAACCTTACCCACTCTCCTTAAAACTCTATAAAGACCCACAAACCTTGGGCTCAATTTCCCTTTCTTGCCAAATCGAACCACACCTTTCATGGGTGAGACTTTCAAGTAAACCCAATCACCAACCTTAAACTCAAGATCTCTTTTCCTTACATCAGAGTAGGACTTTTTTCTACTTTGGGTTGTTTTTAATCTCTTCATTATCAACCTCACCTTCTCCAAGGCCTCCATCACCAAATCTGGACCTAGCAAAGCCATCTCTGCCACTTCAAACCACCCACTCGGAGATCTACAACGCCTACCATATAAACCTTCAAAAGGAGCCATACTAATGCTTGAGTGGTAGCTATTGTTGTAAGCAAACTCAATAAGCGGAAGGTGTTCATCCTAACTACCCTTAAACTCCAAAAAACAAGCTATAAGCATATCCTCAAGAGTTTGGAAAAGTGAGAAGTGAATTAAGCACAACGGTCCGAAATGATAGATAAGGGCATCCCATGTAATCTAACCAACTCATGTATGTACAACTTGGCATAATCTTCGGCACCATAAGTGGTTTTGACTGGTAGAAAGTGAGCTAACTTTGTCATTCTATCTACAACAACCTAAATAGAGTCAAAGTGTTTTCTAGTCTTGGACAACCCAACCACAAAATCCATATTGATATCTTCCCACTTCCAAGTAGGAATTCTATGTCATGGGCTAGGCCACCCGGGCTTTGATGTCCGTCCTTTACTTGTTGGCAATTGTGAAATCCAGATATGAACTTGACAATATCTCTTTTCAATCACCCCACCATTACACCTCCCTCAACTCTCTATACATCTTTGTAGAACTGGGGTGAATAGAATACGATGAATTATGGGCCTCCTTCAAGATCAACTCCCTTAAGTCATCAACATTAGGCACACACAACCTAACTTAGAGCCTAAGGGAACCATAACCCCTAGGGAGAAAACCTCCACCTTACCATCCTTCACCAAGGCCTTCAACTCTAACAAAGTGCGTTCAAGATCTTGTTTTGACTTTACCTCCTCAATCAAAGAAGATTAGGACCATCAACAATCACTGCACCACCATTTTCAACTTCATCTGACTTAACCCCCAATCTAGCCAACCGGTGAACTTCTCTTTAGCCACCTATTTGCCACCATCATCAATATGAGTTAGACTACCCATGGATACTCTACTTTGAGCATCGACCACAACATTAGCTTCGCCCGGATGATAATGCATACTCATATGAAAATCTTTAAGGAGATCTAACCATCTTTTTTGTCTCAAGTTAAGATCTTTTTGGTGAACACATGTTGAGACTCTTGTGTTCAGTAAACACATCAACATGAACCCCATACAAGTAGTGACGACCACCAATTCAAGATCATGGGTAGGATAATTCTTCTCATGCACCTTAAGTTGTCTAGAGGCATATGCTATTAGCTTTCCATTTTTCATCAAAACATACCCCAAACCAATTCTTGAGGCATCACAATAGACCACAAACCCTTCTAACCCTTCCGGTAGAGCCAAGATAGGAGCGGAGACAAGCTTAGCTTTCAAGGTTTGGAAACTCTTTTCACATTCATCGGTCCACATGAATTTTTCCTTCTTTTGGATTAACATTATCATAGGAGAATCAATAGAAGAAAAAACATTCACAAACCTCTGGTAGTAACCCACTAAACCCAAGAAACTCCTAATATCCGATGGAGTCAAGGGTCTAAGCCAATTTCTTATCACCTCTTTCTTCTTAGGATCTACCTTAATGCCATCACCCAACACAAACTTCCCTAGAAAAGCAACCTCTTTCAACCAAAATTCACATTTTTCATATTTAGCAAACAACATCTTATCCCTCAAGATTTGCAACACCACCTTCAGGTGGCTCACATGCTCTTCCTCACTCCTAGAATAAATCAATATACCATCAATAAAGACCACCACAAATATGTCAAGGTAGGGTTTAAAGACCCATTCATGATATCCATAAATGTAGCTGGTGCATTAGTCAATCCAAAGGACATAACCACAAACTCAAAGTGCCCATACCTATTCCAATAAGCCGTCTTAGGAATATCACACTCCCCTACCTTCACTTGGTGGTATCCGGACCAAAGATCAATTTTAGAGAAGTAACTAGTCCCTTGTAGCTGATCAAAAAGGTCATCAATCCTTGGTAGAGGGTACTTGTTCTTTATGGTTTGGTAGAGGGTACTTGTTCTTTATGGTAACCCTATTCAGTTATTGGTAATCAATGCACATTCTGAGAGAACCATCATTTTCTTTCAAGAATAACACCGGTTCACCCCAAGGTGACTTAGTAGGCCTTATGAAACCCTTCTCCAATAGATCCCTCAATTGAACCTTTAACTCCTTCAATTCTGTTGGGGCCATTCTGTAAGGGGAATAGAAATGGGTTGAGTATTAGGTAGGAGGTCTATACCAAAGTTTATTTCCTTTTCAGGAGGAACACCGGGAAGCTCATCGGGAAAGACATAAAGAAACTCATTGACCACAGGAACCGACTCAACAAGAAGGACTTTGGACTCAACATCCCTAACCCTCACAAGATGGTAAAGGAAACCCTTAGAACTCAACTTTTGGGCTTTAAGACAAGAAACGAATCTACCCTTGACCACCATGTTACGACTTCCCCACTAAAGGATGGGCTTATTAGGGATTAGATTAACCCTACGAGTTCTACAATCAATGGAAGCATAATATGTATGTAGTTGATCCATCCCAAGAATTACATCAAAATTAACCATATCTAATTCAATAAAATCACAAGGCAAGACTTTATGCAATATGAATACAGGATAATTTTTATGCTCTTTTAGCAACAATGGACTCACCAACGAGGGTAGACACTTCATAAGGTTCACGCAACAATTTGGAACTCACATGAAGCTTTTTGGCAACAAAAGGAGTAATAGAAGAAAGAGTAGCACGCAGATCTATCAATGCATACACATCAAAATAAAAAATCTTTAACATATCGATGACGCGCCAAACCAAGTCTAGTGACCCCTAGAGGGGTATTGTTGAAATCATCGATGGTCATTCTCAAAATTTCTTGTATCCCATGGACAATGTCTCAACTTATGATCCTTTGTGCCACACTCGAAACATGTACTCGATCCGGCCAAACAATCTCCCGGATGGTAACTTCCACACTTATTGCACATAGGAGAAGCTTGAACACTAACACATTTGACCTTCCTTTGAGCATATGGATAGTCAACAACCTTGTGGGCCATCTTGTAATACAAAAAGCATGCACCTGTGTTCCTCCAACATGTGCCACTATGATTCCTCCCATATTTTGGCACCTAGGATGAGTTGAATTACCCTTGCCATCGGGCTTAGCATATGGAAGCCTATCTTCAAACTGAACCTTTCTTCTCCCTTCTTTTGAGGCCACCGGGCAATCTCTCATCTTATGCCCACCATCACCATACTTGAAATAAGCTTTGCTATCCAGCAAACACCTTTCTTGATGCTTCTTGCCACACCCTTGACAAGTGGCAAAAGGAATCCTTTTCTTCTTCATCTTGGGAACCAGTAGACTAGTAGAAGATGAGGCACCATCAACTCGGGCCCTTTTAGCCTTCCTATCCCTCCTATTATCCCTTGAAGCTTAAGAGGACCCATTTCTTAATTAATTTGGGCGGTTATAAGCTTGGCCAATACCCACAGAGCATTACGAACCTCCACATTTGACATGTCGCCATTGGGAAATTGACCCTTAATTGTGAGATGGTTACCATCCTGTCCACTATTCTGAATAGCTTGAGACTTATTCTGAAACATAATAATTAGGGATAAGTAATAAGCCTTAGGGAACTTAGCTCCACCGCACGACATAGATCATGAAGAAGTGAAACATTTCCTAAAATACCTCATAGCCTCCCACTCGTAGTTGTGGCGCGCTTCACAACCATGAATAAAACTCTAATCCATGCAGCGTGTTGGATTTTCGAGGACCATTAGCAACCTAGTGCTCTGGTACCAAGTTTCTCAAGACCCAAGCCTAGGGCGTAGACGTGATACGGTGAATGAGAACCCGAAGGAATCCCAAACAAGTCTCTTAGCATATCAATCACACATCCTTGGTCGCGTAAGCAAAATAAACAACAATAAGATATAATAAAAAGAGAAGTAGGACTAAGGGAAGTCTTGATATTCATAAAAGTATAAAAGAGTCAAGCTCATAGCATAAGTACATCATAATATCCAACAACATCTCTAACATGGAATGGAGTAACCCTCATAATAACAAGTTTTCAACATAATGAAGTCTCAAACTAGCAAGAGTAATGTAGATAGTGTCCTCGAACTTAAGGACTCACCAATGTTTATCTCTAAAGTACCAAACTGGCCATATGGAGGATGAGCAAAAGGAGCTCTGATCCCTACATGGTAATTTCATGTAGGCATAGAGTATGCGTTAGTATGTTTGAATGGACTAAGTATGTAGGATGCAATGCAACAAGACATAGCCAATGTAGTCAAAATGCATAATCATAATCAATGGATATATGATCTCAATATGGCATGCATGAACAATGCTCATAATAAAACATGCATGTAAATCATTCGTCTTGCACAATAAATATATATATCATACATATGTGGGAAGTGACCTCAACCGACATAGATCAAGTAGCTACAACTTGGACTCCAAGGCCTGACACCCCCTCAGTTCAGGTGATCGGTTATCATACACTCTGGCGAAGTATGGTCTACTTTCCAAGGCAAACCAAACATGATAAAATGCACTATATGAATCCACTAGTATAGCAAGGGTAATATATAATCCTATCATGGCACATAGTTTAGAGACTAAAGACTTCATATAAGGACCCCTTGAGTCGAGCCCCCATCTTAAGCCTCAATCGGTGCTAAGTCAAATCCCCATGGAATATTTCAGATAATCATACTTTAATCATAACATGAATAGCTTGTAAGAACATGACTTGAGTAGCTCATAAACATGTTTGACCTCTAGTAATGATCTTAACTTGAACATGAGAGTAGATCATAATCATATAAGAACCCTTGCTTTGACATGGACGGCTCACAAGAGGTAAAAATCTTGGAATAGGGCTTAACTTGACACTTGTAAAATCATAGATACTTTTCATGAATTCAATACATTCTTCAAAGACCTTAATCATAATGGAGTCACTTGACTTGCAAATCATGTAATAGATCATCAATAACTTGAAAATTCTTATCATGTCATTTTATCAAACACATGGTGGGTTCATAATACTTATTCGAAATCATGCGATTCAAGAGTGAACTAAGATGAGTAGCCTTAATGTAAACCAACCCACCAACATGTAGTAAAATTCTCATGTAGGGTACCCTAAAATCTATTACAAAAGCTCATGATAATTCATAGTTTCATATCTCAAAACATGCATAGTCTCAATAGACAAAATCAATTCATGAAATAAGCTTAAAATAGATGGTCATACATAATCAATCCTTCATAAAACCCAATATAATTTATATTCATAATCCATGATAAGAGATACCCATAGGTAATACAACTTGAAAACATGTAATTTTCATGAAAAGGGAAGGTTGGGATTCATGGGTGAAAGGACCCAATGGATGAAACTCACATACCTTAAACCTTGAATTCCTTGAATGAACTTTAAGTGGTTTTAGAGCTTGAAATGAATCCTTGAGTCTCAAAGTTGAGCTTGACTCTTTAATGCTTTTATGAATATCAAGACTTCCCTTAGTCCCGCTTCCCTTTTTATTATATCTTTTATTATTTTTTATTTTGTTTCGCTACCAAGGATGTGTAATTAATATGCTAAGATGCTTGTTTGCAGTCTCTTTGGATTCCCATTCGCCGTGTCACGTCTAGGCCCTAGGCTTGGGTCGTGATATTCATCTTCAGAATCAGTCCAATCTATAGAAGTAGGAGAAGAACCTAACCCCAGATCTTGGTTTTTTTTCTTGGACAGTTAAAGAACCACTGATTCCCTAGTATAATCTCCAAGGGCATTAAAAGACTCACCAACTTGACTTAGAAATTGACTGATTCGCCCTTCAAAGGTACTCATATCTTCTATAACTGAATCATCACATACATATATATCTATAGTGTCCCTATCATGCAAAAACAATACAATGTCATAAATATCCTTATCTTTTCTCAATTCAACCAAATCACTCCCTACAGATGAGTTGCATAAGTCCTTCCTAACTTGGTAATTCCAAAAGACTTGGCATAATCAGCAAGTTTAGGAATTGACAAATATGATCTTCATCCACATTAAACACATATTTAGTCCTAACCCCAATATATATTAGACCTATCTCACTAACCAACATACCCCCAAATTTGAACCTCAAGTTAAGGAACTTAAAAGTCATGTATCAACCTATAAGGACAGTCATATTCACAAATATTTAATAACAAAAACATGATTATAAGAAAATTTACAGAACAGGACGATAACTATAAAGAAATTTGCAGAATAGTACCCTGACTTAATAGCCTAAAAAATGATTTTACTCATACGATTTCAACTATATAAAGGAATTTTACAAAAATACCCCAATGTATAAGAATATCAAAATATTGGAAGCAGATTCTTAATATTACTAAAAAGCCCTAATTTTTTGAACTAATTACTAGAAACCTTAGTACCCATGCATAAACTAAATAAGTTAACAATACCCTAGTCGACAAATAAAGGCATGTGACCAAACCCTAGTCAAAAAAATTAGGCAAAAAATAAACAATAATAAAAGTAAACATGAAATCAAAGCTCTAGTCGAAGGAAAATAACAGCACGGAGATGTGACGAAACCCTAGTTGAAAAGCTAGCGAAAAAAACAAACAATAACACAGAAATAGTGGATAATCACTTACTTGGTAAGATTTTCAGCCAAGTCCAAATAAAAAGCTTCATCAACAGTCGCCTTCCCAAATCGAGCAACACCTTCCAAAATCAAGAAAACCCGTCCCAAATCGAGCAAAACCTTCACCCAAACCATGATTACCCTTTTCTTAATGAGTCAAAACCCTTCAAAATGAGTCACGAAATGTTAAAAATGAGAAGTTATTAAACCTTTATACTACTCAAAGATGTATAAAAGATGAAAGAGAATCTCTTGGAAGGAAATGAAAATCTAGAAAATTGAAAGTGACTTTTGGAAGGAAAGGAAATGATCTTTTGGTTGGCTAATTTAGCCGGTCAATTATTAAATTAAATAAAAAAAGGGTAAATAATTTATCTGGCTGCTTTTATCTACATGGAGAAAATTTTTAACCTAGTTGGATATCCACGTCAACTTAACATCCACCATGTCATACGCGTGTATACACGGCAAACATGGGTGGACAATAAAGGGGGGTCGCGATCAACTTTTTAACGAGTTCGGGGGAGGAGGGTTTAAAACAAATAATAGTTGAGGTGTTCACTGAATAAAAAACTTCAAGTACAGTAGGGGTTTTATGCCTTCTTCCATTATTTTTTCTTTTCCTTTGTTCAGTTTTGGAAAAGGAGAATCATGAAAATCATTATATTTACATGCTCTAACATAAAGTGACCAAGTTTGAGTTGTACTTGGTTCAACATACTCTGACGATAATCAAAAACTTGAAAGCTTTGTTTTAGTTAGAGTTATGTTTTAAAAAACAATCTTCAAAAACTATAGAGAAGAATTAGTTATATTAATTAGTATAATATATAACATTATACTTTTGTACTGATCGAGAAATTACACTTTTTTATGGGTTCCTCGAAACATAAAATTCATTAAGAAGTCACATTGAGGCCTATAGCTTCTGGTCACCCAATTAAGGATCTTGGGAATATGATCAAGTACCTTCACAATTATTTTGCAATCGATATCGGAAAAATACTTGTACAGCCAAATTTGCATGGCTAACAGGAAACCATGAATTCTGCAGTAGTTTCTAGTCAATGTGATCTTGGCATGCAGATTCTTTGTTAGCTTTTCGGATGCTTTCTTGCTCCACAGATAGTCTACATGTCTACCAGAATCGACCAGATCAAAATCTTTCCTATTTATTATTATAGTAGTTGGCTCCTATGACGTAATGAAATTGTGTATGTAATACAAAGTAACAAACTTCACTGAATCATCGTCATTGTTGTCCCAAAATTTGTTGGTAAAACTAACAACTAGCTATTGCTTAGTGATGGAACTTCTACTTCCAAAGTACCGATGCAGTAGTCTATATGGCTATTCAGTATTAAAAATAAAATTTGACACCTCATAACATGACTTGAGCCTAGTGAAATGACCCCAAAAAGTACCCGAAATTGTGCCTCGGAAGTGCCCATAATCGTAATTTTTATGTATCTCAAAATTCGTGCGTGATATCAAATATTTGACTTCATATTCTCGCAAAGGGGGAAAAATTTAGTGGCAAATGAGTATAACCCTAATTTTAGAGGAACCGTAGCGAAAAAATAAATTTTGCCAATTTTGCAATTCCAGTAGCAGTCCGTGACTGTACCGCAACGCGAACCTGTCGTGGAGCAATGTATTTTGTTGCCAGTTTCTAATCTCGATCCAAGGCTTTGGGGTCTTGGTCCTAAGCCTTTCCATGCGTAAAAACACCTATACTTAGTCATATTTGAACACCATATCATATAAGACATTCCCCAATACTCTCTAAATATTTAAACAAGTATTTCACTCAAAATTCAAGTGCTAAATCTCATTCCAGATCTAATGATTTCACTTAAACTTCAAGTCCACACTCAAATATTCTTCAAGAAAATCTCCAAGGTTAAGGTATGTGGGTATCAATCATTATGTCCTTTCACCCATGGTGCCCAACCTTCTTTTTTACACAAATTGCATGTTTCTAAGTTGATTTACTTATAAGTCTTACTTACTATGAATTTGACTATGAACTATGTTGGAGTATCATAAAAGTGTGACTGTTTAAGCATGTTTTGAACTATAAATCTTTGATCTATCTTGAGATTTAATGAAGATTTTTTATGTTTATTGCATGAGGGTACTACAAAGTGTTGGTGGGTGGTTTTATATTGAATTTACTTGCATGATTTCACTCTTGAATTGCATAGTTTTGTACTATTACACATCCACACCAAATGTTTCATAAAATATCTGGTTAATCCTTCTTGAGTTGTTGAAGGCCTAATGCATGGTATATGAGTTAAGTGACTTTATGATGATGAAAGAGATGTGTATATGTGTTGATATCATAAATAGTATCTATAGTGTTAGAAGTTGATCAATTGCCTTGTTTGTGGGTAGTAGGCCCGAACTACCATGTTGGGGCTATATACCTCAATCTCCTAGCTCAGAGAGTGGTGGGCCCATGCAACCATATTGGGAGATTTATACCTCAATCGCCTCGCTCGGGGGTGGGAGTCCCGTGCTACCCTATTGGACGGTATATACCTCAATCGCCTCGCCAAGGAGGTGGTAGGCCTTGGTTACTAATGATGGTCTCTTTCTACACATGTAAAATATTCTATATAAGCATGTTTTACTACAAGCATCATTCATACATGACATATTGCTATATGCTCATTTATTGCCTAAATATTCATTTCAATTATGTTGCTTATCTCTTGTTACATTACATTCTACATACTTAGTATATTCAAACATACTAATGCATACTCTATCCCTATATGATGTTACCATGTAGTAACTGGAGCTCCACTTGATCATTCTCCTTCTCCACTGGCTAGTACAATTTCTCTCAAAGCAAGTTGGTCAGTCCTCAACTCCGAGGACATACTTCTCTTGATTTATTGTTATGTATTGACTCTTCTTACGTTGTACACTTATGGCTATGAGGGTGAGCTCGGAGATTGTCTTGTCCCCCGCTCCTATCTATGTATTAGAGGTGTAGTTGGAACCTTATGACATGTTAATGTTATACTATTGGCTTGTTATGTTTCTATTGTATCAAAAGATGACCTTTAGCCCCGTATTTCCCCTTTTTCTATCTATTGTTGTTGTATTATTGCTTTTGTGACCAAGGATATGTAATGATATGATAAGAGGCTTGATTCGGGTCCCTTCGGATTCCCCATTCATCATGTCACGTCTAGGCCCTAGGCTTGGGTCATGACAAACTCATTATTAGAGCACTGTGTTGTTAATGGTCCCCGGCATCCAACACATCGTGTTGATTAGAGTTTTATTCATGGTTCTATTGTGCACCATAACTATGAGTAAGAGGCTATGAGACGTTTTAGAAAATGTTTCTCTTCTGCATGATCTATGTCATTCTACAGAAGATAGGTAAGGTTTCCCCTCTAATAAATATTCTTTGCCATTTTTAGATCATTCCTAACACAAGGAGAAGAAGATCCCGCATGCTCCTGAAGAACAACCGGCTCATAGAGAGCTCTAAGATGTTCTCACCTTGCTAGCTTAAGTCATGGAAAATCAAGTCAATCAAGGGGCTTAAGCCCCTCATGCTCCTACTCCTGCATCTCAAGTGAGGGACTTTATGATGATGAACCCACCGTAGCTCTTCGGGTCTAAAATGGACAAGGACCCTCAAGAATTTATTGATGAGGTGTACAAAGTATTGTCTATTATGGGTGTGAGATTAGAATAGAAGGTGGAGTTGGCGACTTAGCAACTCAAGGGGGTGACTAAAATATGGTATACTCAGTTGAAGGAGGAGAAGGGGATCAACTATATGATTCTTTGGGAGGAGTTTAAGGTAGTTTCCTCAATCAGTTCTTCCTTCTTGAGCTTAGGGAAGCCAAAATGATGGAGTTCATGAATTTGAAGCAAGGATCAATGAGTGTGAGGGAGTATGCCCTCTAGTTCAACCAACTCTCTAAATATGCTCCACACTTGGTTGCCAACCCGAGGTCTAGTATGAACAAGTTTATGATGGGTGTATCTGATTTGGTGAATGAAGAGTGCCGGGCCGCTATGTTGATTAGTGACATGGACTTGTCCCGCCTAATGACTTATGCCGAACAATTAGAAGGTGAGAAATTGAGAAAGAGGAGGGGTAATGAGGCCAAGAGGGCCCATTTTGATGGGAGGTTCCAAAGTCCCTAGGTGGCCAGTTTCATCAGGGCCAAGGGTCTTCTCATACTCCTAATGGAAGGTTTGACAATGACTACCCAAGGGGCCAAGGTAATGGTGGTGTGGTTCCTAATGCTATGTGTCCAAAATGTGGTAAGGGTCATAGTGGCCCATGCTTGAGGTATACTAGTGCTTCTTATAGTTGTGCAAAAGTGGGGCATAAGGCAATGGATTGTCCAGATAATCGCAACAAGGGTAAAGATGTTCGTCCAAAAGGCCGGGGTGCTAATGCGGTTCCTTTGAGGAGAGGATGTTAACAAGGTAGTGTCCCAAGGCATAATCGGTTCTATACACTCTAAGGGAGATAAGGGGTTGATAAGGTGCTCGATGTTATCATTAGTATATTAAAAGTCTTTGATTTTGATATTGCATTGATAGATCGGGGTGCCACTCTTTCTGTTGTTACTCCTTTTGTTGCCAAAAAGTTTCATGTTAAACCCGAATTGTTGTATGAGTCTTATGAGGTATCTACTCCCATTGGTGCATCTATTGTTGCTAGAAAGGTCAATAGAAATTGTCCCATTTGCATTTTGTATAAAATATTGCCTTGTGATCTTATTGAGTTGGATATGGTGGATTTTCATGTCATTCTTGGGATGTATTGGTTATATGCATATTATGCTTCTATTGATTGTAGAACCCGTAGGGTCAAGTTTCAATTCTCAAATGAACCCATCCTTGAGTGGGAGAGTCATAATGTGGTGGTCAAGCACAGGTTTATCTCTTTCATTAAAGCCCAAAGGTTGATCTCTAAGGGATGTCTCTATCATCTTGTGAAGATTAGGGATGTGGAGTCCAACGTCCTCCCTATAGAGTCGGTTCTGGTGGTTAATGAATTCCTTGATGTCTTCCCGAATGACCTTCCCGGTGTTCCTCACAAAAGGGAAATAGACTTTGGTATAGACCTCCTTCCCGATACTCAGCTCATTTCTATTCCCCCTTACCTTATGGCCCCGGCAGAGTTAAAAGAGTTGAAGGAGCAATAAAGGGATTTATTGGAGGAGGTTTTATTAGGCCTAGCCAATCACCTTGGGGTGCATTAGTGTTATCTGTGAAGAACAAAGATACGTCCCTTAGGGTGCATTGACTATCAGCAACTTAATAGGGTCACCATAAAGAATATATTTCCTCTACCAAGGATTGATGATTTGTTTGACCAACGTCAAGGGTCTAGCCACTTCTCTAAGATTGATCTTCGGTCTGGGAATCACCAAGTGAAGGTGAGGGAGTGTGACATTCCCAAGCCGGCCTTTCGGACTAGGTATGGCCATTATGAGTTTGTTGTTATGTCTTTTGGGTTAACTAATACACCAGCCATCTTTGTGAATCTTATGAATAGAGTCTTTAAACCCTACCTTGATTTGTTTGTTGTGGTTTTATTGATGATATCTTGATCTACTCCCATAGTAAGGAGGAGCATGTGGATCATTTGAGGGCAGTGCTACAAAAATTGGGGGAAGAAAAGTTGTATGCTAAATATAAAAAGTACGATTTTGGTTGAAAAAGGTTGCGTTTCTTTGTCATGTAGTGTCGGGGGATGGTATTAAGGTGGATCCTAAGAAGATGAAAGTGATTAGAAATTGACTTAGACCTTTGACCCCGTCGGACATTAGAAGCTTCTTGGGCTTAGCGGGTTACTACAAGAGATTTGTGAATGGGTTCTCTTCTATTGCTTCTTCCATGACTAAGTTGACCCAAAAGAAGGCTAAGTTTGTGTGGACCGATAAGTGTGAAAAAAGTTTCCAAACCTTGAAGAATAAGCTTGTGTCCGCTCCTATCTTGTCTCTACCGGAAGGATTGGAAGGGTTTGTTGTGTATTGTGATGCCTCTCGGATTGATTTGGGTTGTATTTTGATGCAAAATGATAAGGTGATAGCCTATGCTTCTAGGCAACTCAAAGTGCATGAAAAGAAGTATCCTACTCATGATCTTGAATTGGCCGCTGTGGTTTTTGCTTTGAATATTTGGCGTCATTATTTGTATAGGGTGCATGTTGATGTGTTTACCGACCATAAGAGTCTCCAATATGTGTTCACTCAAAAAGATCTCAACTTGAGATAACGAAGATAGTTAGAGATTCTTAAGGATTATGATATGAGTGTGCATTATCATCCCGATAAGGCTAATATTGTAGCGGATGCTTTGAGTAGGATGTCTATGGGTAGCCAAGCTCATGTCAATGATGGGAGCAAAGAGGTGGCTTAAGAGGTTCGTCAGTTGGCTAGATTGGGAGTTAGGTTGGAAGAGGTTGATAATGGTGGTATAGTGGTTATTGATGGTTCGAAATCTTCCTTGGTTGATGAGGTAAAAGCAAAGTAAGATCTTGACCCCAACTTGTTAGAACTGAAGGCCTTAGTGAGAGAAGGCAAGGTGGAGGTTTTTTCCCAAGGGGGAGATGGTGCCCTTAGATACCAAGGTAGGTTGTGTGTGCCTTGTGTTGATGATTTGAGAAAAACGATTCTTGATGAGGCTCACAATTCTTCCTATTCTATTCACCCCGGATCTACAAAAATATATAGAGATTTGAGGGATGTGTTTTGGTGGGGAGGTATGAAGAGGGACATTGCTAAATTTGTATCCAGTTGTCATAGTTGCCAACAAGTGAAAGCCGAATACCAAAGGCCGGGTGGCTTAACCCAAGATATAGATATTCCTACTTGAAAAAGGGAGGAAATTAACATGGATTTTGTGGGTGGGTTGTGTAAGACTAGAAGGGGTTTTGATTCTATATGGGTTGCGGTTGATAGGATGACAAAGTCGGGTCATGTCGTACCAGTTAAGACTACTTATGGGCAGAAGACTATGCCAAATTGTACATTCATGAGTTGGTTAAATTTCATGGGGTGCCCTTGTCCATCATATTAGATCGTGGTGCTCAATTCACTTCTCACTTTTGGAGATCCTTCCAAAGAGGTCTTGGTATCAAGGTTAAGCTTTGTATGACCTTTCACCCTCAAACGGATAGCCAATCCGAAAGAACCATCAAAACTCTTGAGGATATGCTTAGAGCTTGTATTTTGGAGTTTAAGGGTAGTTGGGATGATCATCTTCCATTTATTGAGTTTGCTTATAATAATAGCTATCATTCTAGCATTGGTATGGCTCCTTTTGAGGCTCTCTATGGTAGATATTGTAGGTCACTAGTTGGATGGTTTGAGGTAGAAGAAATGGCATTGTTAGGTCTAGATCTGGTCATAGAGGCTATGGATGGCATGATCCAAACTAGGGCCTAGACGTGACACGGCAAATGGAGAGCCCGAAAGAACCCCAAACATGGCTCTTAGCATATCATACACAAATCCTTAGTTGCGAAAGCAAGATAATCAACAAAAATAGATGTAAATAAAAAAGGGAAATTGGGACTAAGGGAAAAAGCTTTAATAGTCATAAAAAATTTTGAGAGTCAACCTCATAGCATAAGTACATCACTAGTTCTAAAAACACCTCTGATGTGTTGTCAAAATACAGCACATTTGGTACCTGAAACAAGGAATTTTGTGAGTTCTTAAAGCGACTTTTTAATGTTTTGATGTGTTTTTGTGTTGATCTTGTAGAAAAGTTAGGTTGGCATGATTTTGAAGAAAAGCTGCAAATTTTGCTGAAGTATAGACTATACGAATACCTACAAGTCGTAGGGTGGTGTCGTAGCAGGAATCAGAGACCAAAATTAGAAATTTGCCAAGTGAAGGTCATTCCTACAAGGACATCCTGTAATTCATAATACATACTACGACTTGTATAGGTGGACTCGTAGCAAGAATCAAAGAGCCAAAATGTTGGACAAAAAAACTGAAGACCAAGAATACGAGACAAACATACGAGTCGTAGCTCAAGCAACAACTTATACCTATGAGTCATATCAGTGCAGTCCAAGATACCAAGAACCTGATATAATACCCCGACTAAGACTCATAGGTCATCCTACGAGTCGTAACTGCGAGACTTATCAGCTGCCAGCTGTCTTTTTTGTGTAAATTTTAGGGTTATTTTGTAAATACTATATATAGTTTAAGTTAGGTTTTTGAGAAGGAGTTCGACCAGTAGACAATCTACCGTTGCATTTTGAATCTTCTCTAAGATTTTTTAGGATAGTTTATTGTTCTCTATTGGAACACTCATTTTAGGGATTGCAAATCTTACCTTGAACTCATTATTGATCAATCAAGCTTGTAGGTTTGTAACTTGTGGTGCTCATTCTCTTCATTGTTATTAGTGAAACTCTCAACTATGTCTATCATGTGCATTTTTGTGTGTTTATGTTTAGCTATGAGTAGCTAAGCACCCACAACTTGGGGTTGTGGGAACCATAGGTAGTTGACTTGAAATAGCCTAGGTTTCATGCATTTCTGTGATTGGGGTTTTGCATGTATTATCTATTTCCCTTCATTTTTATTATTGTTTGGCAGTGGCTAACATCAAATCCTGCCTACTATCACGATCCCGACCAAGATAGTGATGAATACGAAAAGGGAAGTAGATGATAGAATTCGATTGATGTGTTCTTGTCTAATCAACCGAACTAGACCAAGAGGAGGTTGACTGAGACTTTTGGGAATGGTTAGTTGGCATGCCATGGTGGCTGACCAAGTGCCATGGTGAAATTCTACCTTCACCTTCACAAGAGAGCTGGAAAAGCCCAAGTTACCATCCTGCATGTAAATCACCAATTTCAGTTATGTTATTTAGAATAATCGAGTCGACGAACCATGGGGGAACACAATTCCCGAGTTATCCCCAAAATTGAGGGTTTCTTTGCATTATAGTTAGTATTTATTTTATTTTATTTTTGAATCACAAACCCCTACCCCACTCCCATTTAGAGATTATAGTCATAAGTACTAGAAATGACTAGTAGTGAAGTCTTGTAGTCAAGCCCTGTATTCCTTGTGGATTCAACCGTAACCTCGGTTAGGTTAATTGCTGACAACAATCACTTTCTTATTGGAGCATGAACATCATCAGAAATTATGGCGCCATTGCTAGGGAATATGGCTAGGTTTTGAGTTGATTTCACCATTAGTTAGTTCTAGTGTTGATTTCTAGAGTCTCTTGTACTTTATTTTTGTTTTTATTTTTGTTGTTTGATTTTATTTGCAGGGTATACAAGGTTGTATGCCCAACACAAGGAGCTAAGGCAATCTCTTAGCTCCACTAAATTTGGAGATCCATCGACTACCAAGAAGAATGGATCAAGTGAATGAGGATATTGAGGTTGTGGAGGATATGCATAAAAATGAGGATACGGATAGAGAGGAGAATCCACCACAAAAGGGTAACAGGCCACAACTCAGGGACTTCAATGAAAAAGCTTATGGGTGGAATCAATATCGATCGAACCCTATGGCTAAAGATGTTACTGGTGTTATAGTATTGTCTCCTTTACTGATAGATACTAAGTTCACGGTATCGAGTGGATTGCTCCAAATGCTCTAAAACCAAGGACTATTCACAGGGCTACCCTCGTAGGATCCCCATCGTCATCTTCAAAATGTGGTGTTTATTTGCAAGAGTGTCATGGGGACACAAAACCTTTTTCTTGATGTTATGGATTTGAGATTGTTTCCACTATCATTGACTAGCAATGCAGCTGTATGGTTATCCGAGCTTCCTCCTGGTACTATCACAGGTTGGGCTGAACTTCAAAGAGTATTCCTCGAAAGATATTTCCTAAGGTCCAAGAAGTTGAAGCTCAAGAACCAAATCAACAACTTCGAGTAATTACTGGGTGATTCTATCATCACAACATAGGAGAGATTTACTAAATGCTTGAGGATGGTCCCTGATCACAAGATTATAGACGACGCCTTGGTTGAAATTTTCTATCGGACACTTGATGAAAATAGTCAAGATTGCGTCGATATGATTATGGGAGGCATGTTCCAGGACCAACCTTTTGCATTGATAGAGGCAAGAATGGAGCAAGTGGTCAAAACAAATAGATCATGGGGACAATAAGAGCGAGGTGTGGTAAAATCTTCTAGTGTGGTTAACATAAATAATGAGCAAGCAAAGGTAAATGAAGAGATCATGGAGCTCAACTTCGCAAAAGTATGGACTTGGTTTTAAAGAAAAATCAGGCAAGTGTCAAGGCAGTCGCGCACCAACCTCCCAAGGTTCCTACCTATGATAATCCATTCTTTGATGAGGATGCATGTTTTGTAAGCAATCAAGTGGTGGGTTTCCAGAACAACCCCCAAGGGTTCAATTCGGATTATTGGAGGCAAGGTTCTGAGAATCAAGGTTGGAACTCCACCCGTGATGGGATATATAGAGATAGCCGGCATGGATACTATGAGAGAGAGTGTGTGACAGACGCAGAATGGGGGAGAAGAGAGGGCTACAGGAATGACCCTTATGTGACACCACACAATCATGATGCCAAATCAAGCAACTCAAGGATTGAAGATATGTTAAAAAAAATTATTGAAACAAGCCGACCACCAAGACAAGACATTAAAGGGAATGAGAGCAGATATCTTAAGTATTAATCAAAAGATTGAATCTCACTTCGTGGCAATTAAGTAACTAGAGCAACAATTTAGACAAGTTTCTTCACAATTGAACCAACGCCAAAAGAGAACTCTACCAAGAAATATGGTTCAAAATCCAAAAAATGAAGGGCATTGCATGGCGGTGATGACTCTGAATGGAAAAGGTGTTGCAAAACCCCCTATGCAAGAGGCAAAAAATGGAAATTGCAAGAAGAGGATGAATGAAGGAACCCAAACAGGCAACATGGATGAGCAACCCAAGAAGTATAAAACTTTTTCGAGGCCCCCTCCTCATTTTCCTCAAAGGCTTGGAAAAAGAAAGGAGGAAGGTATGTTTGAATAGTTTCTGGCGGTGTTAAAAAAACATATCGGTGGATATCCCTTTAGTTGAGGCCCTTGAGAGGATGTCGGGACATACTAAATGGATGAAAGACCTAATTAAAAGGAAGCTAAATGTGAGCCAAGACCTCTCCAAAAATGTTCAGTGTTGTAGTGCCATTACTAGAAAGTCATTAGTGCAGAAGCGCGAGGACCCGGGTGCATTCACCATACCATGTACGGTAGGAGAACTAGTGTTTGCTAAAGCACTATATGATTTGAGGGCTAGCATTAACTTAATGCCTCTCACCATATTCCGAAGTTGGGTTCAGGGAGCCTTGTCCCTATAAAAATGCAATTGTTGATGCCAGACAGAACAGTCAAGAAGCCTATGGGGATCTTGTATGATGTGTTAGTAAAGGTAGACAAATTTATATTTCCCACAGATTTTATCATACTTGACTGTGAAGTTGATTTTGCAGTTTCGATCATTTTGGGAAGACCTTTCTTAGCCACATGTCGATCCTTAATCGATATGGAGAAGAGTCTACTTACTTTCTGGTTTGATAAGGAAGCATCGATGTTTCAAGTGGATCAGTAATATGGAAGTAGCCCTGAGTTCCAAGTTATCTCAATGATTACAATAGATGAGGAGGATGGAGCAGAGATCCCATTGGAATTGAGGCTTGATTTTGATCCTCTGGCAGTAGTATTGATGAACTTTGATGATGACAATATTCCTAATTATGAGGAAATAGTAAATGCTCTTGGGGTGTCATTTGGGCCGAGGCAACAATCAAAGTTGGAGGCAACAGGGAGACACCACCTACAAGACCCTTTGTAGAAGTTCCACCAGAGTTAGAGTTAAAGGCATTACCATTGCATCTGAAGTATGCCTACTTGGGAGGAAATAGTACATTACCTATCATCATTGCAGCAGATTTAAGTGAAGCCCAAATAGAATTACTAGTCTCAGTTCTCAAGAGGTATAGGAGAGCTATTGGGTGGACGATTGCAGACATTATTAGCGTACCCCCGGGGATGTGCACTCATAAAATTCAGCTAGTCAAGGATTACAAACCGAGTATCGAGCATCAAAGGCGGTTGAATCCCTTAATGCAAGAGGTTGTGAGCAAAGAAATCATTAAGTGGTTAGATGCAGGAGTAATCTACCCAATTACTGACAATGAGTGGGTGAGTCCAATGTAGTATGTTCCAAAGAAAAGGGGTATTACCATGGTGCTAAATGAAAAGAATGAGTTAATTCTAGTGCGACCAGTTACGGGATGGAGAGTGTGCATGAACTACCGAAAATTGAACGTTTCCACTGAGAAAGATCATTTCCCCATGGCATTCGTGGATCAAATGCTTGATAGACTTGCAGAAAAGGGTTGTATTGTTTCCTTGATGATTATTCTGGTTATAATCAAATTGTCATTGCACCTGAAGACTAAGAGAAGACCACTTTTACATGTCCATATGGTACCTTGGCATTTAAGAGGATGTCATTTGGATTATGTAATGCTCCAATAACCTTTCAAATATGCATGATGTCCATTTTCTCTGATGTGGTAGAAAGCACTATTGAAGTGTTCATGGACGATTTTAGTATGGTGGGTCAATCTTTTGAAGAATGTCTATTGCATTTGAGTAACGTATTAGAAAGATGTGTCGAGAGTCACCAAGTGTTGAATTGGGAAAAATGTCACTTTATGGTTAAAGAAGGCATTGTGCTTGGTCATAGAATTTCAGGCAAAGGAATTGAGGTGGATAAAGCAAAAATTGAGGTGATAGAAAAACTACCACCACCAATCTCGGCAAAAGGTATTCGAAGTTTTCTAGGACATGTTGGATTCTACCGCCATTTCATAAAGGATTTCTCCAAGATCTCACAACCTTTGTGTAAGTTGCTAGAGAAAGATGCGAAGTTTGTGTTTGATGATGCATGCATGCATGCCTTTGAAGAATTGAAAAGAAGGCTAACCACAACATCCATTATCATAGCTCCAGATTGGTCACAACCATTTGAGTTAATGTGTTATGCAAGTGGGGTGGCACTCGGTATGGTATTGGGGTAACAAAGAGAGAGAGTCCTGTATCTGATCTGTTATGCCAACAAGGCACTGAATGTGGCCCAGAAGAATTACACTATGACAGAACAAGAATTACTTGTATTTGTGTTTGCATTTAAAAAATTCTATTCATACTTGTTGGGAGCTAAAGTGATTGTGCATACAGACCATACGGCACTCAAATATCAGATGGCAAAAAAAGATGCAAAGCCAAGGTTGATTAGATGGGTACTTCTCTCGCAGGAATTCAATTTTGATGTGATTGATAGAAAAGAATCAGAAAACCAGGTTGTCAATCACCTTTCTAGATTGAAAGATGAGGTTATGATAAAGTTCGATGATGGCCTGGGCATAAATGACTCATTCCCTGATGAAAGAGTTCTGGCAGCATCACATGATCTTATATCTTGGTTTTCAGATTATACTAACTATTTGGTAAGTGATATAGTGCCTCCTGATTTGAATACCCATCAGCGTCGCAAGTTTATGCATGATGTAAAGAAATTCTTCTAGGATGAGCCATTTTTGTTTCGCATTTGTGCAGATGGGATCATCCATAGATGTATTCTAGAGGTGGAAATGATGAGCATTCTTACGGCATGTCACATTACATTGGTGGGTGTCCATCACAGTGGAATCGAATGGCTTACAAAGTGTTGCAGTGTAGCTACTACTGGCTGCCTTTACACCAAGATTCCCATGATTATATAAAGTCTTGTGATAGATGTCAAAGAGAGGGAGGAGTTTCGTGAAGGCACGAACTCCCTCTAAATCCAATTTTGGTCATAGAACTATTCGATGTTTGGGGCATTGATTTTATGGGACCCTTTGTTAGCTCTCACGGTAACAAGTACATTCTGGTTGCAGTTGATTATGCGTTTAAGTGGGTGGAGGCCATAGATTTACCAAACAACGAGGGTAAGAGTGTTACGAGATTTCTTCACAAAAGTAATTTTTCTAGGTTCGGTACACTTCGGGTAATTATCAGTGATGGAGGTTCTCATTTTTGCGATCAACTGTTCAAAGCTCTCCCTGAAAGGTATGGTGTGAAGCATCGTGTGGCAACTCTATATTATCACCAAACTAGTGGACAAATGGAGGTATCAAATAGGGAAATAAAGCTAATCATATCCAAAACAGTGAATGTGAATCATACTGATAGGTCAAGGAAGTTGGATGATGTTTTATGGGCCTACCAGACTGGCTTCAAAACTCCCATCGAAATGTCTCCGTATCAACTGGTGTTTGCAAAAGGCATGCCACCTGCCAGTTGGACTAGGACACAAGGTGTTGTGGGCATTGAAGAAGTTGAATCTAGTTTAGCATGAAGCAGCAACCTCTAGGTTAATGCAAGTGAACGAACTTGGTGAGTTTAGACTGCGAGCAAATGAGAGCTCCTCATTGTACAAACAACAAATGAAAAGTTCAACATTATCACAGAATTGAAGATCGCCAGTTTGCTCCGGGAGACATGGTATTACTTTACAACTCTAGGTTGAGATAGTTTCCTGGAAAACTCAAATCTAAGTGGATGGGGCCTTTCAGAGTTGTGCGTGTTTTTAGTCATGGAGCTATTGAGTTGGAAATCAGGGATGGCAAAACTTTCAAAGTCAATGGACAAAGGGTAAAAAGGTATATGGGTGATATGGAAGAGCTCAGAACAGTGGAAGATTAGGACCTTGAAGAGGCATAAACACAAAAGCTTCATATCGTGTTGCGACAATAAGTCAGGCGCTTCCTAGGAGGCAACCCAAGGTACGCCCCTTGCATTTATTTCTTTGTGTTTTTACTTTGAGGACAAAGTATCACATTTTGGTGGGGTGGTGGAAGTTATAGATTAAGGTGAAGTCTGAGTAGCCTCAAATCCATGACTTCCCCTATTTTTGATCCCAAGGTTTTCTTATCGTGTTTCTTTTTCCTTGTGGATGTTTAATTTTTGTTGAACCAGCATGTTTAGGAAGTATAGATAATTTTTAGATTTGTTTTTAATGTTTTGATGAAAAATTGGGTACCCTCAAAATTTGTGAGGTAATGATTATTGATGCATTAATACATGTTTTAATATCTGGTAATGTTTGTTTTCATATTGTGAAGGTAAGCTGAGACTGAAAGCATGACTTGTGAGTTTATACTTGATTGTGGATGCAATTATCATATGTGTTGTAAGCTTATTTTGCTGCATTCATGCATCTTGTATAGACCCAGAACTTGCCTTGTTACTCTAAAGTTGGTTTGGTGATGTGGTGGATATGGAAAGGATCTTACGCCTTTGTTCCTTGAGTGAAACCTCTTTTAGCCTAAATGACAGACCAGATGAGTGAGTGAATCCCTTGTTCCAAACTTTTAAGCTTCTCATGTACTCATTCTTTCTTGATACCTTGCCAGGTTAACCTTGTTTGATGAAATGCTTTAATATTGTCTCTGGTCTATCCTTGAACATGTGAACCTTGATTGAGGTCAAAGGCCTAAGTTGAGGGTGGCTGCAGTTAGTAGCCCTGGTTTGAGGCATAGATATTGTGTACTTCACCTGAGGTTAAAAGCTTAAATTGAGGGTGGCCCTTATTGTGGCAAAGTAATAATAACAAGGTGGTTAGTGGGAAATCAACAAAGAAATGAAAAGGCATGAAACGAATGAAGAAAAAGAAAAGAAAAGTGCCTTGAGTTGAGGAAAAATAGCATAAATGAGCCTGAAATCAAGGTACAGTTGAAAAAGAGAAAGAAAGCACTCGAGAAAAGTTCAAATAGGAGAATAAGGGTGGAGTGATTAAAAATGGGTTAGACTATGAAAACAAAAAGTGTTGGTGAACATGGTTCAATGATAGTTTTTAGTCACTACTTGCTCAAAATACCATACCAAAGCACCCTGAACCTATTACAAGCCTATAAGTCCTAAAGTAATCTAACTCTGCTTTATCACCAAGCCAGAATATGAGTATAGAGGTAAGCCTATGGTGTTAGCCAATACGCATTGAATTTCAATTGTGAGAGTGAGAGTGCTTCCTCAGTCCCTGAATTTTAAATGCTTTTGAGTGAGTATGAGGGACTTCTTTCCAGTGAGGGCATTTGCATTACTTGAGTAGCATATGACTATACCAGCGATTATGGACGGGTGATGCTCCTTAGCTTGTCATAGTTGAATTGTCAGGTCTCTCATTATGTTCTTGTTTTGCTTAATACCTTTGCAATCCTATTTTGAAAATAGTAATTGGGTACCCGAATCAAAGGAGCTGATATATATGTCATTAGTATAGCTATGTATTTATTTTTGTCTATGTAGATTGAGTCGTCACTTGAGGATAAGCAATAATTCTAAGTTGAAGGTGTTGATGTGTCGTCAAAATACAACACATTTGGTGCCTGAAACAAGGGATTTTATGAGTTCTTAAAGTGACTTTTTAGTGTTTTGATGTGTTTTTGTGTTGAACTTGCAGAAAAGTTAGGTTGGCATGATTTTGAAGAAAATTTGCAGATTTTGCTGAAGTATAGACCATACGAGCCAACCTACGAGTCGTAACTCAAGCTACGATTCGTAGGGTGGTGTTGTAGCAGGGATCAGAGACCAAAATCAGAAATCTGCCAAATGAAGGTCATTCCTACGAGGACATCCTACGAGTCGTAATACACACTACGACTCGTATAGGTGGACTTATAGCAAGAATCATAGAGCCAAAATGTTGGGGAAAAAAACTGAAGACCAAGACTACGAGACAAACATACAAGTCGTAGCACAAGCAATGACTCGTACCTATAAGTCGTACCAGTTCTGTCTAATATGCCAAGAACCTAATACGAGACCCCGACTACGACTCGTAGGTCATCCTATGAGTCGTAACTGCGAGACTTATCAGCTGTCAGCTATCTTTTCTGTGTAAATTTTAGGGCTATCTTGTAAATACTATATATAGTTTAAGTTAGGTTCTTGACAGGGAGCTCGACCAGTAGACGATCTACCATTACATTTTGAATCTTCTCTTAGGTGTTTTAGGGTAGTTTATTGTTCTATATTAGAAAACCCATTTTGTGTATTGCAAATCTTACCTTGTACTCATTGTTGATCAATCAAGCTTGTGGGTTTGCAACTTGTGCTGCCCATTCTCTTCATTGTTATTGGTAAAACTCTCAACTATATCTATTATGTGCATTTTTGTATGTTTTGCTTTAGCCATGAGTAGCTAAGCATCCACAACTTGGGGTTGTGGGAACCATGGGTAGTTGACTTGAAATAACCTAGGTTTCTTGCATTTCTATGATTGGGTTTTTGCATGTATTATCTATTTCCCTTAATTTTTATTATTGCTTGGTGGTGGCCAACACCAAACCCCGCCTACTATCACGATCCCCACCAAGGTAGTGACGAATAGGAAAAGGGAAGTAGATGACAGAATTTGATTGATATGTTCTCGTCTAATTAACCAAACCTGACCAAGGGGAGGTTGACTGGGACTATTGGTAACGGTTAGTTGGCGCTCCATGGTGGCCGACCAAGCGCTATGGTGAAATTCAACCTTCATCTTCACAAGAGGGCTAGAAGAACCTAAGTTACCATCATGCATACAAATCACCAATTGTAGTTATGTTATCTAGAGTAATCGAGTCAACGAACCATGGGGAATACAATTCCCGAATTATCCCTAAAATTGAGTGTTTCCTTGCATTATAGTTAGTGTTTGTTTATTCTGTTTTTAAATCATAACCCTCCCCCCCCCCCCAAATTTAGAGATTGTAGTCATAAATAGTATAAATGACTAGTAGTGAAATATTGTAGTCAAGTCCTGTATTCTCTGTGGATTTGACTCCTGTATTCTCTGTGGATTTGACTCTAACCTCAGTTAGGTTAATTGCTGACAATGACCGCTTTCTTATTAGAGCGTGAACATCATCAACCTCTAACATAGATTTGAGCGGGGACCAAGACACTTTCCGAGCTCACCCTCATAATATCAAGAGTTCAACAAAAGAAAAAGACATCAAATAGTAAGAGTAGCATTGCTAGTGTCCCGAACTTGAGTACTCACCAAAGCTTATCTTTCGGAAGGCAATCTAGCCACGTGGAGGATGATCAATAGGTGTTCCGGTCCCTACATGGTAATATCATGTAGGCGTAGAGTATGTGTTAGTACATTTGAATGTACTAAGTATATATGATGCAATGCAACAAGAGATAGCTAACATAATCAAAATGCATATACATAGGTAATGGGCAAGTATAATAACAGTATA
>JAABOM020097003.1:0-27296 GCA_011800125.2 Solanum clarkiae
AACAAGATTCTACATAGACACGGCTTTGTAGACTCTCTAGGATGACCCGCTCTGATACCACTTCTGTCACGCCCCAAGTCCCGTTAGGGTAGATTGGCACCCATTGTCGATAAGGACCGGGAGAACCAACCCGTGTCTATTCTCTTTCTATATGTATTATAAGGGATTTCTACGTTTGACATGCCTTTAAGAAAATAAAAAGTGATAACAAGCCAAAAGGAAATGCATATGACTAGGTCGTTGGGGCCACGGTGTCTAAAGTATGAGGTATGACCACACTTTTAATTTACCCAGTCCACAAAGCCTCTAGATAAGGAAAAGTAACTGATAAGGGTCGGGACAGGCCCCACCTCAACAAACTATGTAATACAAACATATAAGCTCTAGACATATACAAAGCCTCGAAGCAACCTGGAGCTTGGTAACAGCAGCTAAATATCTTGTACTCCTACTGGGGAGATCTACTAACTCCTATACCTGCAGCATGAAATGCAGGTCCCCCGTAAGGGACATCGGTATGGGATAGTGTACTGAATATGTAAGGCAGGATATACTGTACATAAAGTAACAACTCAAATGAAACATGCACTGGTGTAGGATAAGAGACCACCTTTAGTTATACTTTGGAATCATGCACTTTATGTTCTTTATATCACTTTACCTTTATTGTATAATCTGTGCATAGCTGTAATACAAATGACCAACTGATCAGTGGTAAACTGTATCGAGATCGTCCTTGGCTAGGTTATTCCTTAACCCCTCGGGCTACCACCCGTGATAGGATCGTCCTTGGCTAGGTGATTCTTCCACCCCTTGGGCTACCACCCATCAATAAAGAATGTATCGTGATCGTCCCTGGCTAGGTTCTTCCTTAACCCCTCGGGCTACCACACGTGATAGGATCTTCCCTGGCTAGGTGATTCTTCCACCCCTCGGGCTTCCACCTATCAGTAAACAATGTATTTTATCTTTCAATTACCTTTGAGATGAATCTTTTGGTGGTCACAATATTGGAGCTGTAGGACCGTATATGTAGCATGTCACATGTAGATAATCATACAAGATAATATGACAATGAAAAAGAGTATGATACACAAATAATGAAATGCGTATTAAATGGAAGAACTCGTGAACTTTATTTAGTAAAAAGAACCCATGTGACTTAGTATCCAAGCATGTATGCAGATTTGAAGATGACTATGTATGGAAGCATATGAACATGTTAAAGCGTGGAGACATGGTTAATAGTTTTGTTGGAGTTGGCAAGTGCCTTTATGTGCCAATGAAGAATCTATATTTCATGCCAAGTAATACGAAAATAAGTAGCCTTACATACCTCATTATATGACCTCGTTACTATCTCGAAATAACCTTCCCTTCCTTCAAATACTTATATACAACATAAAAGATGATAAAACTAGTGTTAACATCCAATAGATACACTTTAGAAGCCCAATCTCATAGAAAAACAACATACGGGCAGCAAGCGGACAATTATAAACCCTAGCGTATTCTTTCAACCGTTTTACCTCTAATAGTATTTTCTAGTACATATTTACATGTACACATCATGTTCAGCCTGTTTTGGTTCCATAACAGTCTTGCAATAGCCTTCAAAGCACAACACATACAATTCTACACAACCTAAAAATGGACAGCATAACGTTACCTTCTTTCGCTACATTTCGACGTCGACGATTCCAAACCTATTCCACCTCTAACCAAACTGTTCCAACAACATTTACACTTGAAAACAGACATAAAACAGTCTTATTACAGCACTCAAGAAGTCATGAAGGACGTGAGACAATGACCTTCCATCCAACAGTCCACAAGTTCCAATCAACGTTACACTTAAAATCGCATACGCGTTGGTTAAATGAAACCAAAATCAGGGCAGCAACATTAGTGTAACATTTATACCTCAAATTATGTTATGAATATAAACCTCTCTTCATAATACAGCCCACAAAACATAGAAAAGTCACTAAAACAAAAGGAAAGTATGTAACAACTTTCTCAATACATGCTGTCTCAAATTTCCAGCACAACATACTATCATATACTTCTTATTTTTCATAAGAAAACCATACTAAACACATGTGTAAACTTAATTAATTCTACCTTCAAGGTGTATGGCTTTTTGAAGAACCCTAGAAGTTCCCTTGTAGCTGCTTGCTAGGTCAAGAAATTGTAGAGAGAAAATTGTGAAAAGCTGAAATTTTTCCAAGTCTAAGAGTGACTAAACTTAGTTGTTTGTAACCCCCTTTTAAAGGACCAATTTGGCCGACTTACTCTTGACTTTTTCACCACCTCAAACCACACATTAGTAATCTAGTTATCCAGCTGCTTGGCTACGGGCCTAAATGGGTCTCCGAGTTGATGGACTTGGGCTGCCTATTTCCCAACTTTCTCTTCACCTAGTTTTGGCCCAAATGGTTAAGTGTATTGTGATGTCTTTGGGACATTTTAACATCATACTTGTGATGAACATATAGTCTATTTATGATACTAAAACATGGGGTAAAGTTATACCCTTAATACGGACTTTATTCATAATTGGACTTGGACAATTCCGACGTCGGGCCTCGTCTCCGTTTTGTTAGCAAATTAAGCTAAGCAAGTAGGTGACTCACCTGCTAGCTTCCTAAGTCCTACAAGCACCTCAATTTTCGCACCTTGTTTGGGGTTATGACCTCCTCCATTAGAGACAAAGCATGTATGCACTCAACCGTCTTAAACGTTAGACGTAAATGTAGCCCATTAACACGAGATTCAAGCACTTTTTAAAATTAGCGCTAATTCAACCAAACCATGTCATGTTTCATTTATATAGTACTAGTATTGTAAGGTATTGGGTGTTACAGTAAGCACATCAACATGAGACCCATACAGGTAGTGCCACCAAATTCTCAAAGCAAATACCACGGCCGCCAATTGCAGATCATGGGTGGGATCATTCTTCTCATGCACCTTAAGTTATCTAGAGGCATATGCTATAACCTAACCACTTTGCATCAAAACACACCCCAAACCAATTCTCGAGGCATCATAATATACAACAAATCATTGCAACGCTTTCAGTAGAGCCAAGATAGGGGCGAAGAAGAGCTTATCTTTTAAGGTTTTGAAACTCTTTTCACACTTATCGGTCCACACAAGTTTCGCCTTCTTTTGAGTCAATTTAGTCATAGAATAAGCAATAGAAGAGAAACCACTTAGAAACGTCTTGTAATAACCCGCCAAACCCAAGAAACTTCTAATGTCTGATGGAGTCAAATGTCTATGCCAATTTTTAATCACCTCCATTTTCTTAGTATCTACCTTAATGTCATCGCCCGACACTACATGCACTAGAAAAGTAACCTCTTTTAACCAAAACTCACATTTCTCATATTTTGGATCCAACCTCTCCTCCCTCAAGATTTGCAATAACACCCTTAAGTGATCCACATGCTCCTGCTCACCATGGGGATAAAGCAAGATATCATCAATAAAAACCACCACAATCATGTCAAGGTAGGGTTTTAAAACCCTACTCATGAGATCTATAAATATGGTCGGTGCATTGGTCAACCCAAAAAACATAACCACAAACTCAAAGTGCCAATACCTAGTCCGAAAGCCTTCTTGGGAATATCAGAATCCCTCACTTTAATTTGATGATACCGGGCCGATGATCAATCTTAGAAAAGTGACTAGCCACTTAAAGTTGATGAAAAAGGTCATCAATCCTTGGTAGAGGGTACTTGTTCTTTATGGTGACTCTATTAAGTTGTCGGTAACCAGTGCACATCCTAAGAGAACCATCCTTTTTCTTCACAGACAACACCGGTGCACCCCAAGGTGAATTACTAGGCCTTATAAAACCCTTTTCCGACAAATCCCTTAATTTCTCCTTCAACTCCTTCAATTCCGCAGCGACCATACGGTAAGGGGGAATAGAAATTGGTTCAGTATAGAGAAGGAGCTCTATTCCAATATCTATTTCCCTTTCGGAAGGGACACTAGGAAGCTCATCAAGAAAGACATCAAGAAACTCATTAACCACTGGAACCGACTCAATAGGAAGGACTTTGGACTCAACATCCCTAACCCTCACAAGATGATAAAGATAACCCTTAGAAATCGACTTTTGGACTTTAATACAAGAAATGAATCTACCCTTGACCACCACATCACGACTTTCCTACTCAGGGACGAGCTCATTAGGGAATTGGAATTGAACCCTACGGGTTTCACAATGAATAGAAGCATAATATGTATGCAACTAATCCATCCCAAGAATGACATCAAGATCCACCATATCTAATTAAACAAAATCACAAGGCAAGACTTTATGCAACATAAACACGGGATAATTTCTATAGACTTTTCTAGTAACAATGGACTCACCAATGGGGGTAGATACTTCATAAGGTTCACACAACAATTCGGGACTAACATGAAGCTTTTTGGCAACAAAAGGAGTAACAAAAGAAAGAGTGGCACCCAGATCTATCAATGCAGACACATAAAAATCAAAAAACTTTAACATACCTGTGAAGCACCATGCCAAGTCTAGTGACCCCTAGAGTGATATGGTTGAGAACATGGATGGTCACCTTATAGTCTGTAGTAACCCATGGACAATATCTTGACTTATGATCTTTTGCGCCACGCTCAAAACACGTACTCGAACTGGCTAAACAATTCTCTGGATCATATTTTCCACACTTGTAGCACCGAGGAGAAGCTTGAACAGCAACACTATTGCCTTTCCTTTTAGCATATGGACAACTAGGAATCTTGTGGCCCATCTAGACATACCCAAATCATGCACCTGTGATCCTCTAACATGTGCCACTATGATTTTCCAATATTCTGGGCACCTAGGGCGAGTCCTCCCACTATTGCAACCTTCAACTTGGACCTTTTCTCTCCCTTTCTTTTAGACCACTGGGCAATGTCTCATCTTATTACCAATACCACCACACTTGAAACAACCCTCAACTTCTACGAAACACCTCCCTTGTTGTTTCTTGCCACACCCTTGGCAAGTGACAAAAGGGATCCTTTTCTTCTTATACTTGGGAAACGGTAAACTAGTAGAAGATAAGGCACCACGAATTCGGGCCTTTTAGACTTACTCTCCTTCCTCTTATCCCTCGAAGTCTTGGGAGCACCCACTTGTTTATTGAGTTCAGCAGTTACAACCGTGGCCAATTTCCATAGAGCATTACGAACCTCCACATTCGACATATTACCATTGGGAAGTTGACCCTCAAGTGAGAGGTGGTCAATTCCTTGCCCATCATTCAAAGTAGCTTAAGATATTTTTTGAAACATAATGGTTAAGAATCAGGAATAAGTCTTAAAGGACTTAACTCTATTGCATGACATAGATCATGGAACATTTCCTAAAATGCCTCATAGCCTCCCATTCATAGTTGTGGCGCGCTTCACAACCATTAACAACCAAGTTCTTTGATACCAAGTTTTTCATAACCCAAGCCTAGGACCTAGACATGACACGGCAAATAGGAACACGAAGGGACCCAAACAAGTCTCTTAGCATATCAATCACACATCCTTGGTTGCAGAAGCAAAGTAAACAATAATAAGAGGTATAAAGCAAGGAACCGAGACTAAAGGATGTCTTTGATAATCATAAAAGCATAAACAGTCAAGTTTATAGCATAAATACATCATAATATGCTAATAACATCTCTGACATAGAATGGAGCAGGGCCCAAGACACTTTCCGGGCTCACCATCATAATAATAATTATTTAACAAATGAAGTCTCAATATGGCAAGAGTAGTAAAGATAGTGTCCCCGTACTTGAGGACTCACCAAAGCTTGCTTCAAAGGATCATACTAGCCACATGGAGGAATATCAAGTGGTGCTCCGCTCCCTACATGGTAATATCACGTAGTCATAGAGTATGCATTAGTACGTCTGGAAGTACTAACCTTGTAGGATGCAATCCAACAAAACATATGCCAATATTGTAAAAATGCACAGTAATAAGCAACAGATAAGTGAGATCTCAATATGGCACGCATGGTCAATGCTTGATGTAAAACATGTTTGTAAATCATTCAACTTGCATAGAACATAATATATGTGCCATAGGAGACCCTAACCAACAAGTAAGACCAAGTGAGCTACAACTTGGAATTCCCATGATTACCCCTCATCCGTAAAGAGGTGGTCTACTTGTCAAGGCAAACCATACTTCACCTTCTGGGAGCCCATCTATTTTGGAGTGGGTTTCATGATAAAGTGCACTAAATGAATCCACTAGTATAGCAAGGGTAAAGTATAATCCTATGTCTGCATAAAGTTTAAGGAAAGGAATACGGACCCTTGAAGATAGTCCACGCCGACATCCAATCCATCGGTGCTAAGTATAATCCTACCGAATACTTGTAGTAAATATGCTTTAATAACTTGTAAGAAACATGAAAACATGACATGAATAGATCTTAAACATACTTGACCTCTAATGGTGACCCTAACTTGAAACATGAGAGTTGACGATAATCATACATGAACCCTTGCTTTAACATAAATAACTCACAAGAGGTAAAAAAAAAACGTGAAATAGGGCTTAACTTGATACTTATAACATCATAGATACTTTTTCATGAATTCAATACATACATGAAAGCCCTTAATCATCATATAGTCACTTGACTTGTAAATCATGAAATAAATCATCAATAACTTGAGAATTCTTGACTTGACATTTTATCAAACAATTGGTGGGTTCTTGATACTAGTTCAAAATCATGCATTCAAGAGCGAAATCATGTGAGAAAACTCAATGCAAATCAACTCACCCACGTATTGTACAACCCTCATGTAGGATGCCTTGAAATTGGTCATCAAATCTCATAATATATCATAGTTTCATAACTCAAAACGTGAATAGTCTCAATAGGAAAAACCAATTCATGGTATGAGCTTAAAATACTTGCTATAAACCCCGACATAAATCATGCTCAAATTTCATAATAAAAGATAGCGTAAATCATGTTCAGATTTCATAATAAAAGATACCTATAGATAATACAACTTGAAAACATGCAATTTTCATAAAAAGGGAGATTGGGCTCCATGGGTGAAAGGACCCAATGGATGAAACCCACATACCTCAAACTTTGATTTTGTTGAAATGATCTTGAAGAGAACTTAGAGCTTGAAGAGAATCCTTGAGTTCCAAAGTTAAGCTTAAAATCCTTGAAATTTGAATGAGATATTTGGTTAAGCCTTGGAGTGGTTTTTGCGAGGGTGTTGAGTGATATAGAGTTGAAAATGGCTAAGTATGGGTGTTTTTACGCATAAGTGAGCATAGGGATATGACCCCAATACCCTTGGTCGAGATAAAAAATTCAAGAAAAATCAACACTATGCATCATGAAGGACAATTTAACATTGACCCGTGCCCCTGGCACATTGCAACCAGGGTGCAGATGCGATCTGAAAATCATAAATTAGCAAAATTTATTTTTCGCTATGGGTCCTCTAAAATTTGAGTTATACCCATTTCCTCCTCAATTTTGCCTCCTGACTAAGAATATGGAGTCTGATTTTTGAAATAATGCATGGATTCTGCCATATATGAAAATTCATATTATGGGCATTTCCGAAGCAAATTTTGGGGACGTTTCCTCCATAGATATGCATAAAAACTCAAAATAATTACAGTTAACTCAAAAATTGGGATCATGAAATTTTCCATACTCAATTCTTATACATGAACTCAACTCAAGAGACAAAAGGGAAAATCAATAGACTCAGTGCTATACTTTAGGAAGCCTTACATACCTGTAATTATGAAGAATGATCAACTCTTTGATGATCCTCAAGCATGAACTCAAACCCTCATTTTTTCTCTCTCCTTCGATGCTCTCAAGATCTTTTAAGTGTATATTGAGAAATAATACACCTAGGTTACTGATAAGGGGCATAAATTAAGTCCAGAATGTCATAGGTTTTAATTAAAAGTTGTAGGGAAGTATGAAAATACCCCTCTTAAAATCTGCCAAGTTTGAACCACTAGAGCCCGTCTACGGGACGAAAGTGATACCTCATAGGTGAAGGCATCCAAAAATTGAGTTACTAGAAATTGGACCTAGGACTTACGAACCACTTTCTATGACTCATAACATGAACCATGGTTCATCTGGTAACACATCCTTTCAAGGTTCAGAAATCTTGATTTCTGGAACTTCAATGTATGAAATCTATTTTAAGGGCTATAACTAAGATGATGGGCCATCTTGTAACTCATCATTCGCTGTCCAGAAAACTTATTTTTTGAATCATCAAGCTATGAGACATGATCTACAGGTTGTATAATGGTGTACGGTCCATACACTATCTCATATATGGGCCTTAGACTTAGAAAAATTTCACTAAGTTACATGAGCACCTACGAGGCCACATCTATGGGCTGTAAATTACTCTACGGGTGTAAATGACCTTTGTGGTTTCTTCCATTACTTTTCTGAATCATTTTTCTTAGTTTTCTCTGGGCATCTATTCAAACTAGGTAGAATGAATTAAGGGGTGTTCTAGTCGATTTTACGACCAGAAAACCAGGCATGATGGAACTCACCTAACCCACCAAGGCGACTCAGCCCAACACTTATTAACCCAACATTACAATAATAATAGAGGAAGATAAACAGAATAAATAGAATAGCTAAACATACTGAACCGAAAACTAAAGCCTTCTCAAGACTGGTGTTACATGTACAAGCCTCTAAATATAGAATACTCAGTGAAATGCAAGTCTCAAATGTCTAGTTCTCAATAGAACATAACATAATAACGAATTCCTCAAGGTCTTCTAAATACATAAGCAATTACCTCAAGAATAATTTGGAAGCCCGATCCTGTAATGAGATAAGTCTAACCAGAGGGACAGGGCTCGTAACCACAAAAATGTAGCAAGGGGTGAGTACCAAACAAATGGGTACTCAGTAAATAGAACAAACCTAAAGTAAAGCAATGAAGAACACAAGTACTCCTTAACACCCAACCACTTACCGCCAAATTACAAACTTGCACTCAGAAAAGCCCCAGCACATTATATACAAATCACAAGGATACAAATATACTCATCACATAGCATCACATTAAAAAAGGTCCTACCATAAACAAGTCAAATGATACAATGGATATCCAGTCCTGAAAGCATTTCATATAATAATAGCAAGCCAGACTGATATGGGATAGAGCGAATACCATGAGATGTAAATAATGTGATGCAATGTCAAATAATCATGATGCATATTTGTCCTACGATACATATCCATTAATCAATATCATGCCTCAGATCTAAACCTATGGAGGTCACACATGGACCACGTATCCACCAGAACCATTTTCCTTTGCAACTTACTTTCATATATAGTCAGAACCATTTCCTTTCGGCTTGTCATTTCTTTTCTTTTTCATTAGGTGGAACCATTTTCCTTCGGCTTTTCATTTTCAATGGATCATCAAGAAAACACATATATAGATGGCATAATAATCATGGTCATATCAATAAAATATGCAAGATGCCCATATGAATCATATGTCTCAACAATTGAAATTGAGTAACTCAATATAATAAATGTCACATGTTTATCAATATCGCAATATAATCACAGTCTCAATGACATTCACATCTCAATATAAGCATCGTCTTGATATCAACATCAATTGATTCATAAATTCCCATATATTTTGTAGCCACAATTAATTTACCAGTCAAGATATCACCATATGACTAACTACTGAATCCGAAATATCATAATCAAGCCTATATTGATCCACTTCTATCTCAAAGAACTCAAATCTATACACAAAGGAGAATACAAGGTTTAATCATACTTAACAAGAGGATAGAAATCCACTTGCCTTATATAAAGTCCCAAATCAAGGTAACTCCAAAGCTTTTCCCTATCTATAATACTCTGAATCGCCAAAATCTATTCAAATGTAGTTTCACAATAATATAACGAATCTATTGACACTAAAATCAATCAATTTAGACAAAGAAGGTAAAATGGTAAAAGTTTCAGTTCCAGAAAAAGTAGCTAGAATCTGAAAATTAATACATAAAAAAGTTCCTCACATAACAAGATGAGACCATTTTGAAAATGAAGTTAAGATGAGGGAGAAATCATCAATTAAAGCTAAGAAATCAATATCCAAAAAATCTCCAAATTCCACCATTAATAACACAAAATCATACGTTAAGAACACAAATTAATCAATAAAAGTAATTGAAATATGTTAGAAAATAGTTACCCAATCAATTTTTCAAAATCCTTGACAAATTCTTTCTAGAACGAACCTTGGAATGTCAAAAATGGTGGAAGGGCTTGAATCATGTCTTTTAAAAACTGGAACTGCTCAGACACACTTTGCACTCCGCGAATGAGGACAATAGACCGCGAATGAGAATGATTGACCATGAACGGAGGTATATGAGGACAGTGCTATGTGAACGTGGATCCAATGTGGAATCCAAAGCTGGTTGTGCTCCACGAAAGTGGAGGCCTACATAATGTGACCTCTGTGAATACAGCACCAAAGGCGCGAAGCGGAGTACAACTCACACCTGCACCAGAAACAGTTACACCAGCACAACACAACACAAATATGTTAGGAACTTGACCCTCAATAGTTTATTTGAAACCCCGTAAAAAAAATAAAACATGGAACCTTACCAAAAATGACATACCAAATTCAATCGAATCGTCACAATTTGAGTTCGGGACCTCCTTGGCCAAGAATCCAAGAAAGATCGTTTAAACTAGTTTCGGACTCAAAAAATCAAAGCACTCACAGAAGCTTTGAATATTGCAATGAAGCCATTTCTAACGTTAATTTAACCACCTGAAACCACTAGAACTGACGAAATTCTGATCCGAGCCTCTAAACTCCGAACGTTGATCTAAGTCAAATTTATGATCCAAAATAAACTAAATATATAATTTTCGGCCTAAAATCTCTATTTTAACTCTAAATTTGGTTTGGAAGTTCTCTAGATCAGATTCAGCAATATATAGCTGATGGAATCGATAAAATTAAAATTTGACACTCAAAGCTCAAAATGACCATAAAATTCAAATTTCCAACTTTAAACTTTTTAAAACTCTTTCTTTCGCAAAACCCTAACTTTTTACAATATTGTCAAAAATTCTACTTTTAGATTTGACCAAAAATGACTCAAAGCAACTTTCAGGAAGGGTAGAATAGTAATTTGGTTAATAATACAAAATATGGCCTTCGAGGTCATTATAGTTGGAAGTTTGGACACCATCATTGAGTCTGAAATATCAAATTTGATAAGATAGCATGGTTCATTTGAATGCATAAGATTGTAACAAATTCTGAGAATCCATAAGGGATTTTATTTTAACTTTGTATTGTAGCTAGTGCACCTCAATTTTCTCATTGCATCCATGAGCCTTGACCACATTTTTGAAGGCCAATAAGATTGGTCTTCATGATCATGGGATTAGCATTTCATCGCCATTTTTGGTATTCATAATTACGGATGCTGGCCATACAACCATATGAGTAATTTGTGGGCCCAATCAACATTCCTACATTATGATCATAGAGAATAGGTTCCGGCTGGACTCAACTCATTTTCAAAGTTTAAATAGATGATATCTCGAGCTTCAAACCTTCAAATTTAGTTGTTTCAGTTGATGTTTGTTGGGAATTGGCATCATCCTACATTAGAGACATTGGGAGAGTGTAAAGAGCATCAAATTGAAGTAAGTTTCTTCCCAAAAAGAATGCTTTGGTCCTTCAACGGTGATTTTATTTGTGCATTCGTCACATGAGATAATTTTCGCCTTTTCAAGCATTGAATTATGTCCCATTTTGGGATACAAGTTCAGTAAGCTTCCTATACCAATTGACAAATAGAGGTGGATCCTCATGGTGCCAAGGGGGTTTACCCGAACCCCTTCGGACGAAAAATTATACCATCTACATAGGTTCAAATTTCAATTTTAGTTATATATATTTAATATTGCACCCCCTCTACATGAGACTATTGGATGGTTCAGTGGTAGAGTAGTTAAAGGTCTCCCATTTTGTCCGAGATCGATTCTTGGGGAGTGCGTCTGCTTTGCTTGTGAATATGAACATGTATGTCTCCTACTAGCTATTGGTTCCTATGTTGTTTTGCAGTATGTGCCTACTTTCTACTTCTTTTGTTTTAAAAAAATTGATATATATGTTATATGTATATATAAAAAACATTACTCTGTTTTATTTAATTTTTAAAAAATTGATAAAAAAAAATGAAATTTTGAAAACTATGTCATGCAAATTCTTCAATTTATGGATTTCTATTAAAACTTTAAATAAATTTAATAATAATCCAATCAAGAAATTGATTTCGAAATAAATGTCATTATATGTTTAAGAAACATTTTAATTAAAAAATTTAATTTTAGATAAAAATTACTGAATTTATGTGTAATTCATCCAAGAAAGTGATTAAGGAGTTGTTTGACTATTGTTGGTTAAGAAAGTGTATATAAAATAGCAAAATTTATGATTGATCCTTCCATATCTAATTTGATCATTACCAAAACTATCAACATGCATAATATTTTCGAAACCCTTGAACGAAAATCCTGCATCTACCACTGTTCACATAGTCTATTAGGATTCCTAATACAGGTCGTGCGATCCTATTTTGAATCAATTTTAGACCCATATCTAATTGTTCTAACTTTGATATCTAAATATTTGCATTGACGTTATGATAGTGTTTTTCATAGCTTGACACTAATCGGGGGTCATTCAAAAAGAGAAGGATTTGTAATAGAGGTTTTGGAGTGCGCATTCTACTTTGAGGTAGCATATGGCTAACTGATCTTTAGATTGAGATTGAAATTATGATTTTCAACTCATATTTATTATCTAGCATTGTGTCAAGTTACAGCTAATATCATGTTTTGTGAATAGAATCTATGCCTTATCTTATTTTTGGGTAGTTTTAAGTTGTTTAGCGTGCCTGCTTTAGTTGCATTGGTTATATCTTGCTTCACAGTATTCTGTCAGTTGCATTAATATTGGTCGCTTGTTCTTAGCCTTAATGTAGATGTAGGCTAGTGATTGTCTTACACATATGTGTTAGAGCTGATTGTCATTAGAAGTTCTCAGACATTGTTTTGGATGGCTTAATGCTTTTGTAGGCCAGTATAGTAGACTTAAATTTGGTAATATGAGCCTTAGCTAGGTAGTAGCTTAATTATTGTGCTCTTCCATTGATAAATCATATTATGATTTGATTCTACGCTATTTCAGTTGTAAATTGGGTGATCTTCGATTACTGTCATTATTGTTTGAAGCTTGAGTATATTATCATTAATCATAGTTAAAGACAGCATATTATCATTAACTACGGTTTGAGGCCTAAGAAAATGATCATCAGCCATGTAGTTTGAGGCCCAAGCAAATGATATCAGTCACCCTGCTGTTGGTATTTCAATTTCTTTAGTCCTAGGTTTCATTCTCCCTCTGGTTTTGTTGTTCATCAATTCCTGGACATCTTTATTTGTAGTTGTTTGACAGGAAATATGATCTAGAGATCGAAAAAGAAGAAGGAGGAGGAAGAACGAAAGAGAAGGCAGAGAAAAATATGTGTTTAGAGATAGAGAGAGTTATTTGGTGGTAACGCCCGATGGGTAAACTCCACGGCGATAGGGTTATATATTAATGATATCTGGATATTTACAATTACACATAATACATGTATACACGGAGAATAAATAGTAGCACCTAACAATTACACAGAACCGCGCTAGTACATAAATATAATATTAGGCTCCACAACCTAACAATATTCTGTATATTTGTCCGTCTTAACCTCTTATTATTGTTAATTTCTTGCTTTTTATATTATCTTTACTTTCCAAGCTCAGTTCGTCATGGCTTGTGAGGGAACCCTTGGTGTGGTCGGAACTTAAAGAACCATTATTGATTTCCATAGAAAACTACTTGGTTTCATTGTCACGTCCCATTTAATAGTAGAAAAATACTCAAGAAAGACTATCAATTTAAATAAATAAGTCTCTTTGAACAACAATTTCCAATGAACAAGAATTGGAAAAACAATAACAATTGACTATCTCTACTTAATGTCTGTGAAGCCTCTATCCAATCTAAAAGATGCCAAGACAAGTACCTGGCTACCTCAAAATGACATATTTAGCTAATGAAGAAATAAAATGACTCCTCTGAAATCAAGAATTGCTCACCATAATATGGGAGGAGGGAATAAGACTTCAACGATGCACTTGATGAAGGCCTCTATCATTTGTATCTGCATCATTAAATGATGCAGGTCTAAATAGATGTTAGTACATTGAATATACTGGTATGTAAAATGGCCAAGTAAACAAGTAAGGCTCAAATACTCATCAACTACGTTAGCTTAACCTATCAACACAACAATCCATAACTCAACTCAGTAAGGGAATGCAATATTTTTAAAATGAATCAATGCTCCTAAGGAAACTCTAACATGCAACTCAGTCAAATTAGGTAAGTATAATCGAGGAGTTTCTCTAACCGACAACCATCACATATGAGCTGGTGATGATACAACACTTGCATTGTCGTCGCCACAGCTATCCAACACCGGTCAAGGTAAGGGACGATCAAACCAATTTGGATCCACAATCAATGTCCACCTAGTTGGGACGTAAGAGGCATAGCCCCTATCCTACGCTCGTAAAATAGCTCATGGGTTAGTGTTGTTATGCATTCATGCCCATATTGGTGCTCAGTACTCCTTCCAATGACTCAATATACTCATATCAATCAACTCAATCAAATCTATATATTGAAGCCCGAGCATACTATCATTAATCATAGTTAAAGATAAAGCATATTATCATTAACTATAGTTTGAGGCCCAAGAAAATGATCATCAACCATGTGGCTTGAGGCCCAAGCAAATGATATCAGTCACTCTGCTGTTGGTATTTCAATTTCTTTAGTCCTATGTTTCATTCTCTCTCTGGTTTTGTTGTTCATCAATTCCTGCTCATCTTTATTTGTAGCTATTTGATAGGAAATACGATCTAGAGATTGAAGAAGAAGAAGGAGGAGGTTCTTCCTCGAGAGAAGGTAGAGAAAAATACGTGTTTAGAGAGAGAGTTATTTCATGGGAATGCCCGATGGGTAAACTCCACGGCCATAGGGTTATATATATATATATTAATGATATTCGGATATTTACAATTATACAGAATACATGTATACATGGAGAATAAACAGTAGCATCTAACAATTACACAGAACCACGCCAGTACATGAATATAATATCAGGCTCCACAACCAAACAATTCTCCCACTTTGAGACTGATCCACTCGGCCTCCAAAACAATAAATGTATTCCAAAAAACAAATTGTTCCTCTATCATCAATATCTTCACCATATTGCAACACTTTCTTCTGTACAGCCTGCAGTAGACCAACCAAGGTTTTGCAAAACTTCAGTTTATCAACACCAACACACTTGGTCAACATGTCTGCTGGATTCTTTGCACCCTCTATATTCTCCAAACACATGTCACCATCTTCCACTGACCTCCGAGTGAAATGGTACCGTCTTCGGATGTGCTTCATTTTTGAATGATATACTGGATTCTTCACCAATTGTATGGCACTCTGACTATCTATATAAAGAATTTTCTCGAACTTCTTCCTACCTAATTCTTCCAAATAATCCACCAACCATATCATTTCTTTCCCAGCTTCAGCTATTGCTACATACTCAGCCTCAGTCGATGAAAGGGCAACATACTTCTGAAGCTTAGACATCCAACTAACCATTGTTCCATCTATGGTGTAGATATACCTGGATGTGCTGTTGCTTGAATCCACATCTCCACTTAGATCATCATCCACAAAACCCTGTAGGATTACTTTACCATTACCATAACAAAGTGAAGTACTAGATGTACCTTTCAAGTATCTCAGAAGCCACTTCACAACTTTCTAATGTTTTTTCCCCAGATTTTCCATGAACCTACTAACAACTCCCACAGCATGTGCTATATCAGGTCTAGTGCAGACAATAGCATACATCAAGCTCCCAACTGCAGAAGCATATGGAACTTGTGCCATATGATTACACTCCTCAGTTGTCTTTGGTGACTACTCCTTTGACAATTTTAAATGATTTGCCAATAGAGTAGTCTTGGGTTTAGCATCACTCATCTGGAATCTGGACAACACCTTCTCAATATACTACTCTTGGGACAAATTTAAGGTGTCGGCTCATCTATCTCGGCAAATCCTCATCCCAAGATTCTGCTTCGTTGCACCTAAGTCTTTCATCTCAAACTCTGATGATAGGGTTGTTGCCTTCAGAGAGTTTATCTCCTTCATATTAGATCCTGTAATCAGCATGTCATCCATATACAAGAGTAGAAATACATAAGAATCAATGTATTTCTTGAAGTTACAACATTGATCCTTTTCAGTCTTGTGAAAACAATTCTTGCTTATGAAGGAGTGAAACTTCATATACCACTGTCGAGGTGCTTTCTTCAGCCCATACAAGCTCCAACTGAGCTTGCACACCATGTGTTCCTTGCTTGGAACTACAAATCCTTTAGGTTGTTGCATATAGATCACCTTATCCAAATCTCTATGTAATAACGCCATTTTTACATCCGTTTGCTCAAGGTGTAAATTCTCCGATGTAACAACTCTCAAAAGAATTTTGATAGTAGTTAATTTCATAACAGGAGAAAATATTTTAGCATAATTGATACCTTTTCGTTGTGAATATCCTTTAACCACCAATCAAGAATTGAACCTCCTCTTTCCATCTGACTCAGCTTTGATTCTAAACACCCATTCGTTCAACAAAGCTCTCTTCCCTACAGGCAACTCAGTCAACACCCACGTGTTGTTCTTCTCAGGTGAACTCATCTAATCATCCATGGCTTGCTCCTGCTTGATCGAATTCTCCACCTGTAGGGCCTCATCAAAAGACTCTAGTTCTCCTTCATCAGTCAGAAACAGATAATGTAATAAAGGTGAATACCAATCTGGTGCCCTGATGGTTCTGGATGATCACCTCAACATCTGCTCTGGTGTTACTTGTTCCACCTTAGGTTCTCCAACAATCGTCTCTAGAGTTTCTTGATTTTCAGTAGCAACATTGCTAGGCGAACTCCTCTGTAACTCAACTTTAACTCCCGCTTGCTTTGCATTCTCTGAGCCCAACATATCCTTATCCTTGTACAAGACGTTCTCATCAAATGTCACATCACAATGCCTTAAAATTTTTCTATTTTTATCATCCCCAAACCTGTAACCAAACATATCAGAACCATAGCCTATGAAGTAGCACTTCACAGCCTTAGCATCAAGCTTGTCTCTCTTCTACGGATCAAAATGCACATAAGCCGTGCAACCAAAAGTTCTCACGCGAGAATACTTGAGTTCTTTTCCCGTCCATACTTCTTATGGAATCTTGAACCCGAGAGGAACAGATGGTCCTCTATTAATCTAATATGCAGCCGTGTTCACAGTATCTGCCCAAAACATCTTTGGCGATACAGAGTGTATCCTTATGCTTCGTGCATGCTCATTCAATGTTCTATTCATCCTCTCAGCAACTCCATTCTGCCTCGCCTTCCCGGGAGCTGTTCTAAATATTATGATTCCCTCAGCTGCATAGAGTGCCTTAAATTCTTACTTGGTATACTCGCCACCATTATCAGATCTCAGACATTTAATTTTTAACTCTGTTTGATTTTCAACTTTAGCTTTCCACCTCTTAAAGGTGGAAAACACATCTAATCTATGCTTGAGAAAGTAAACACATACCTTCCTGCTAAAATCATCAATGAAGGTAATATAGAATCTGGATCCACAGAGTGATGAGACTGGAGATGGTCCCCAAACATCTGTATGGACCATTTCCAATGGTGTTTTCCTCAGTTCTTTCGCAAACTTTGTGAAGCTAAATTTTTTCTGTTTACCTATAACACAGCTCTCATAAAGTCCCATATCTGTAGCTTTCTGACCATCCAAAACTCCCTTTGCAACCAGCATCTTCCTTCCTTTGGTGCTCATGTGTCCAAGTCTGTTATGCCATAGACTTGAATTGAAAGTACCCTCAGCAGTAGTAGCTGCATTTATACACCCTGCAGTAGTGTATAAAGTTCCAAATTTTATGTCACACGCTACAACCATACCACCTTTCACAATCTTCCATGAGCCTTTTCCAAATTTTACTGCATAACCTGTACTATCCAACTGACCAACAGAGATCAGATTTTTCTTTAGTCTAGGAATATATCTGACATCCTTCAACATCCACTGATTACCAGCTGGAGTATATATACAAACATCCCCTCTTCCTTCAGTCTCTATAGCCTTATTGTCAGCAAGATACACTTTCCCGAAAATTTCCAGACGTGAAATTTCTAAACAATTTCTTGCTTGGAGACGAATGAAAAGATGCACCCAAATCCGGCTCGAGTGGGCTATCCACACTAAGGATTAAAGCATCCCCAATGTCTTCTGCTGAATTTATAGAATCATTATCATCTCTAGATTTATGATTCTACTTTTTCTTGGGTTTCTTGCATTCATTTTTGCAGTGACCCATCTCTCCACAATTCCAACACATCACATTTGATTTATGTGGAGATTTTTCACGTGCCTTTGACTTTGATCTGCCGTGTGTGTTTTGTCCCTTCAATCTGCTTCTCCCCCTTCGATCAACACTAAGAGCACTACCCGATGAATCCCCAATTTCTCGCTTGCGAATACTTTCGCTGAGAATTACATATCGAATTTCATCAAATTTAAGTTTCTCAGATCCACGAGAACTGCTAATTGCAACAACAACACTATGCCAAGATTTGGGTAAAGATGACATCCAAATCAATGCTTTAACTTCATCATCGAAAATAATCTCCAGAGAACTCAGTTGACTAACAATCATATTAAAATCATTTATATGATCCGCAACAGGTCCACTCTCTGTCATCTGTAAATTAAATAATCTACGCATCAAGTATACCTTGTTCATAGTAGAGGATTTCTCGTACATATTCACCAGCGCCTTCAACAAATCCGCCGTTGACTTTTCCTTGATGATGTTGAAAGCCACAGTTCTGGACAAAGTCAACCGAATTAAACCCAACACCTGATGATCCTTGAGCTTTCAATCTTCTTCTTCCATGGAATCCGACTTTACCCCAAACAAGGGTTCGTGAAGATCCTTTTGACACGGATAATCTTTGATTAGCATCTTCTAGAAACCAAAATCGGATCCATCAAACTTCTCAATTCCGATCATCGAACTCTCCATCTGCACAAATCATAGTAATTCCAGCCCCACGGTGTGCGCCAATGATAGGAAATATGATCTAGAGATCGAAGAAGAAGAAGAAGGAGGATGAAAGAAGTTCTTCCTAGAGAGAAGGCAGAGAAAAATACGAGTTTAGAGAGAGAGAGTTATTTCACGGTAATGCCCGATGGGTAAACTCCACGGCGATATGATTATATATATTAATGACATCCAGATATTTACAATTACACAGAATACATACATACACGGAGAATAAACAGTAGCACCTACAAATTACACAAGACCGTACCAGTACATAAATATAATATGAGGCTCCATAACCTAACACTATTCTTTATATTTGTCCATCTTAACCTCTAATTATTGTTAATTTCTTTCTTTCTATATTGTCTTTACTTTCCAAGTCAGTTTGTCATGCCTTGGGAGATTACCCTTGGTACGGTTGGAACTTAAAGAACCATTGTTAATTTCTCTAGAAAACCACTTGGTTTCATTGTCACATCCCACTTAATAGCGGAAAAATACTCGAGAAAGACTATCAATTTAAATAAATAAGTCTCTTTCAACAACAATTTCCAATGAACAAGAATTGAAAAATCAAGAACAATTGACTATCTCTACTCAATGTCTATGAAGCCTCTATCAAATCTAAAAGGTGCCAAGACAAGTACCTGGCTACCTCAAAATGACATACTTAGCTAATGAAGAAATAAAATGACTCCTCTGAAATCAAGGATTGCTCACCATAATATGGGAGGAGGAAATAGGACTTCAACGATGCACTTGATGAAGGCCTTTATCATTTGTATCCATATCATTAAATGATGCAGGTCTAAATAGATGTTAGTATAGTGAATACATTGGTATGTAAAATGGCCATGTAAGCAAATAAGGCTCAAATACTTATCAACCACGTCAGCTTAACCTATCAACAACAATCCATAACTCAACTCAGTAAGGGAATGCAATATTTGTATAATGAATCTATGCTCCTAAGAAAACTCTAAATTGCAACTCAGTCAAATTAGGTGAGTATAATCGGGGAGTTTCTCTAACCGATAACCATCATATATGAGCTGGTGATGATACAACACTTGCATTGTCGTGGCCACAACCATCTAATACTTGTCAAGGTAAGGGATGATCAAACCAATTCGGATCCACAATCAATGTCCACCTAATTGGGACGTAAGAGGCATAACCCCTATCCTACGCTCGTAACGTAGTTCACGGGTTAGTGTTGTTATCTATTCATGCCCATATTGGTGCTTAATACTCCTCCCAATTACTCAATATGCTTATATCAATTAGCTCAGTCACATCTTTATATTTACTCCAACCAAATTTCATCCAATTACTCAATAAAATCAACCAAACGAGACTATCAATCAAGCATGCTATTAGATCTCATTAAATCATTTAAGACTCTAACTCAAATAGTCATTTAGACTCCAACCATCATGCTCATCATACAAAAACATATAAGATGCTCCAGTATGATTATGTTTGTTAGAACTAATTAAATATGAGTGCATATATTTAAAATAAATGCTTATTTAATTCTAAATAAATGTTTTTGAGTTTGGCTAAGAAAATTTTGAAAAGGTGCAGAAGGGGTAGTAAATGCTAGGAGATACAACTAGCGATGAGTGGGAGATATGCTGAAGAGGTTTAAATGCAGAATTAGAGGTGGAAGGCCAAAAGGCACTGCTTGAGGTTAGGATGGCGTTTAAGAATGGTTATGTATAAGTGAGGAAGTGGAGAAAAATCATTGTCAACGCATATTATGGGGCTCTCACATAATTGAAATGCTCCAAAAAGTGCCCAAAAATGTGCCTCGAAAATGCCCATAATCGTAATTTCCATATGTCTCACAATCCATGCATGATATTGAAAATCTGACTTCATATTCTTGTTCAGGGTGCCAAAATTGAGTGGAAAATGAGTATAACCCAAATTTTAGAGGACCCGTAGTGAAAATCAATTTAGCAAAAATTTCACTTCCAGTTGGGGTACGTGTTTGCTCTGCGACGCAGAGCCGTCGCGGAGATGTGTTATTTTGTGCCAATTTTCCTATTTTTGTTAAAGATTTTTGGGTCTTAGGCCTAAGCCTTCCTATACATAAAAACACCTATACTTAGTCATTATTCAACCCCATATCATACAAGACATTCCCCAAAACCCTTTCAAAAAATACTTAGCCAAATATTTCACTTAAATTCAAGTGTCAAACTCATTCCGGATCTTAAGGAATTCACTCAAGCTTTTAGTTCTCATTCCAATCTTCATCAAGGGAATCTCCAAAGTTGAGGTATGTGGGTTTCAACCATTGGGTCCTTTCAACCATGGTTCCCAACCTTCTTTTTTATACAAATAGCATATTTTCAAATTGATTTACTTATGGGTATTCTTACTATGAACTTGATTATAAACTATGTTGTAGTTTTCATGAAATATCGACTATTTAAGCATGTTTTGAGCTATGAAACTATGTTCTATGATGAGATTTGAATAAGAGTTTTTATGTAACTTTCATGAGGGTGTTACCAGGTGTTGGTAGGTTGATTTACATTAAGTTTTCTCTCATGATTTCACTCTTGAATAGCATGATTGTGAACTAGAATCACACACCCGCCAAGTGTTTGATAAAATGTCCGATTTAGGATTCTTGAGTTATTGATAATTTATTGCATAACCTATTATTTGAATGACATTACGATGATGAAAGGAAGGTATATATGTGTTGGTTTCATGAGAAATATCTTTAGTGTTGCAAGAGATCATACCTTGTTGAAGGGGTGCTATGTCTCAAACACCATGGATAGTAGGGTGTGAAAACCATCAACCAATTGAGGGGTTGATACCTCAATCACAATAGGGTGTGACAACCATCAACCAATTGAGGGGTTGATACCTTAATATCCTCTCGAGAGGGTGGTAGGCCTTGTATTCTATAATGATGGTCTCTTACTACACATGTAATATATCCTATACAAGCATGTTTTACTTTGAGCATTGATCATGCATGTCATATTGTTATGGTACTTCCTATGGCCTATGTATATGCAGTTTGACTATGTTGCTTATCTCTTGGGTCGTTGAATCCTACATACTTAGTACATTGAAATGTACTAATGCATACTCTATGCCTACATGATATTACCATGTAGGAACCAGAGCTCCACTGGATCATCCTCCTCCCCCACATGGCTAGTACTATCTCTTGAAGCAAAGTTTTGGGAGTCCTCAACACCTAGGGAAATAGAAATTGATCCTATGTTATGTGAAGACTCTTTTCTTTGTTTAGCTGCTAAGACTAAAAGAGTGAGCCCAGAAAGTTGTCTTGGCCCCCGCCCAATCTATGATAGGGGTGTCGTTAGTAAGTTATGTATTTACACTTTAATCTTTGACTCCCTTGATGATTTATACTATAAAAGACTTCCCTTAGACCCTTTACCCCTATTTATACACTCTTATTATTGTTTAATTGCTTCCGCGACCAAGGATGTATAAACGATATGCTAAGAGGCTTGTTTGGGGTCCCCTTTGGGTTCCCATGCCATGTCACGTCTAGGCCCTAGGCTTGGGTTATGACATCTATATTATATTCTTCTTCTTATTTTATAGTTTTATAACACATTGTCAGCATGAGCCATACCATCTCAAAATTTGAAGGGTTAGATATGGTCATTTCTCATAGTAAGTTATCCGTTCATTAACACATTTGTTTGATTGATTTTTGTACAACATACACGATGTCAATAGAAAAAAATATTTTCTCATCGAAGTATGGGAAAGATAAATATTACTATGATTACTAGTAGTGCTAAATTGATTGAGGGATTTGGAAGAGCCATTATAATTTTGCATAAGGGAGGTGAACTCATCTTAACTAATATTATGTTTTCTCCTAAATCTTACAGAAACTTATTGAGTTTTGATGATATATGTAAAAATTGTTATCATATCAACACAATGGATGAAATTAATGTTGAATATCTTGGTAGTAGTAACAACTTAGATGTTTCTAAGCACAAATCAGGTCTTAAATAATCAAGAAATTCAAGTCTATAAAATATTTTGTGTTTTGCGGACACCTTCTACATGCTAAAAAAATACTATAGACTCTAGTTGGGAGCCGTAGCCTAACGTCAGAACTACTCATATTTATTTCAGATTTATGATCCAAGTTTATAGCTCGTAAAATCTTTTATGGGCCATAGGAGACTTGTGAACCGCTGCTTAGAAGCCCTAAAATTTCCAGATTCATAGACGCCATATTTATGGATTGTAAAATGATCTATAACTCCTAAACATGCCTCATAGATCAAATGTCAGTATTCTTGAATCTAAACCTACTTTCCATAGAAAGAAATCAATGGTCCGTAGATGGGATTATAGTCCATAAATGCTCTTTGTGGATGTCCCCCGGTTGTTTTTAATCAGGGATATTTTGGTCTTTTCCATTCTTTTTGTCTATATACTACTGTATTTTGAATTGATAACCTAAATCCCTCTTTTTAAGCACAACCCAAGGAAATTAGTCTTTCTCTCTCAAGTTTCCTCTCAACAAAAAATCAGGATTCCAACTTTAAGCCTCTATTCAATGAATTCAATTATGGGTTTGTTAGTCTATATATGTGAGATTTGATCATTAGGTATCCCTCCCTTCATTGAGTCCCAAAAAAACCTAGCTTTCAAGTTTATGATTTCTATAATACCTAAGATTGTTATGAAAAACACATTATTTCATCTTCCAACTCAATTCCTCCCCATATATGAAAAACACATATATGTTTATGAAAACCACATATATGTTTTATGTCACTAATAAGATTTTAATGAAAACACATATATGTTTTACATGACTTTATCTATAAATTTATATTAAAAATATTTTCATGAATCCTCGAGCAATTTGTGATTTGCATCCCTAATTTATGTCCTCTTGTGTGACTTGCATCTTATTCTATAATTTGTTATGATTTGAACCTTAATCTTCTTATTTCCTTGCAAAATGACAAAAAGATCATTTTTATTTCAATAATTTTTAAGGGGTTAATAAGGAATCAAGTATAAAAAATATATTTAAAAAAAAAAAGCAACAAGATTTGAATGATAAAAAATATACATAAGGTACAAGCCTTTTCTTTTTTTACTTTTACAACTTCTGTTTCTTTCTCTTAGTCTCTAGAGAGTGAAATAGTACAAAAAACCAAATTACTTCAACATTATCATCATCTCCCTCTCATGCTTTATTTTATCAGCTCATCAAAAATATCTGGAATTGGGTTTCATTTTCACAATCAATTTATGTTTCCTTTAAACAACTTTACGTATTGCCAAGATAGAAGAAGAGGCATTATGATGAAGTTTTTTCTGCAAAAACACCTGAGGAATGGGAGCACTACGAAAAGATTTTTAATATTTTGATTAAATTTGCAATTAGTAAGGCATGCATGCTGCTTTGTAGACCTTTCTAGAATGTGATTTTTTTTCTTTGTTGATTTATTTCTTGTGAAGGTTTAAGTTGAAGTTTTAAAGCTATTACTTGATTTTGGGCGTTTTTCTTCTTCCTCAATTCTTTTTTTAAAACCATTTTGGGTCAGCGACCCATTTTATTGCTGCTTAATAATAAAAGTCGGATGGGCTAAAGGCCAATACATTCTGATCTGATCCAGTACAATAGAACGTCGGTTCTTACTACTTAAGAACCCACCAACTTCATTTAGTAAAACCCTAGATTTCCTAAAAGAGTTCACACCCCCCTTTTATTTTTTATTTTTTCTCTCTCTACTATTTCTTCCTTTCCAAGAAGCTTTCTTGGTGAAGATCAAGAAGCTTTCCTGGTGAACCTGACTTTTCCGGCGAACCCCATCCTTTTCTCTCTCTATTTTTCTGGCGAACCCGTGTTGGCAATTCTGTACATTCTTGCAGCTTAGGAAAATAGAGAAGTCCTGTCGATTTCTCTCTCTAGAGATTTAACTTAATCTACTAGGGTTTTCAGGATTTCCTGGCAAACCTAATCTTGTTTCTCTCTCTTCTTTTTCGGTGAACCTGTGTTCTCCGGCGAACTCTCTACTTTCTCGACAAACTTGTGTTGTTGGTTTTCCAGCGAAATCGTGTTTACTGTTCTATCATGCTTGCGATCAAGATCTATCTGTTAGATTCCAGTGACTAGGCATGAAATTTAAGGCTAGAAACAGCTTCTAGAAACTCGGTTCCGATGACACTTGTTCCATACAAAAATAAACCTAGGTACTAGCATTCTTCCCCTTTCTACTTCTTGACTGCACTTCTTCATTTTTTGAGTTTACTCCCTTCCTGTCTAACCTTTTTTTTTTTCATTTTCTTTTTAATTTTAAGGATGCAAGTCTTAATAATTCTAGGTCAAAATATAGAAGATTGATCATTTTAAGTTTTGCTGTTAAAAGAGAAATTGTTGTACCGATGTGAGAATTAGTTTAATTTGTAATAGACCTAGAAGAAATGATTTTTTTTCAAAAAATTTAATTTTTTTTGGAGAGAAATTTTGACTAAGGGTGAAACTTTTTACTACACCTGCAATGAATTTAGTGAATAATTTGAGATGCATGACCATAACTATAATAAACATTGTTGCCTAATGCAAACAATTGATGGGCAAACATTTTTTCGGGGGTATTCTAGCACTCTAATAAAGTTCTTAAAATATTAATTGACATGTACATATAAATTACTAGCAATCTACCATTTTTCATCTCTTTTTCAAATATCTTCTCTATTACTTTACAAAATATTTTCATCTTTCAAAACATCTAACAAAGTATTTCTTATTTCCTACTAAAATATGGAGGACAAAAATGTTTCTGGTGATGAAGATAAAATATTAACACATGTTCCCATATCATTTGCCACACTGCAAAGATTAAAAGTCAATGATTCAGAGGTAAGCCTTTGAAAATCTCCTTCAATTATAAGGTGTTTTGATGGATACTTACATATATATCTTTTTAATGTTAATTGTGTTATGAAAGAAAAGATCTTTTTTCTATTGCACTATTTTTTTAGTTGAGTCTACATTCATATAAAAAATTGATAGGCCTTTCAAGATAATTTTGTCCAAATGATATTATTCAATATTATAGAATTGACGGCTATAATAATGAATAAAGATATTTCTCTTTAGAGAAAAAACATTTCCCCGATGCGAAGTTGTTCCATATCAGTTCATTATTTGGATCATAAATCACATTCAAGGAAACCATTTAAGGAATAATTAATAAATTGCATTCGAGGAAAGAATCGTGAATTTGGCATGTGATAATATTCAAATATACTTCTCATATGAAATATAGAAAATCATTAGCAGTCTAATTACCCAACTAAAGGTTGGGTCGATCCCATAAGGAATAGGTTGAAATAATTCTATCAGCTATTACTTTTCAACTAGAATTACTACTTCCCAAAAATAATAATGCATGAAGCAAATTAAGGGGTTTGTTATAAAGAGTAACAGTAGCCAGTGAACAGAATAGCATGACAGCTTTGAGTGTACAGAATGAGACTAAAGCTAGGATTGTGTTCCCTATGACCAGTAACTTCTCAGGCATTACACTATCGGGCTATTCCTTTTTTCAATACATGCAAAATCTACTGAGTTGAGTAACTTTGAATTCACCTAGTGATCCTTCTTAGAAGTATTTCATTCATCTCCTCTCGAACTTAGAATGTATCTCATGTTAACCCTCACATAGGATTTCTAGGTACTTTCCTCTAGCAGGATCAAGTAAATTAGATGAGCATTTATTCTCTCGAATCCTAGTTGTGATTATCTTTTCCTAATTATCACTTTCCTCTTAGGCAAGTACTAAATACGGGGCGAGTTCTCAAGGCATCAACTCATTAAGAAAATAGTGTAGATGAAGACAATCATAATACATGTTAGATCG
>JAABOM020097014.1:0-27294 GCA_011800125.2 Solanum clarkiae
GAAATTTCGGTAGAATTATCGGACTTTGGTATGTTGTATTGGGATTTAATAGTCGTCTAAGTGCCTAATCGGCACTACTCATGGCCCGGGGTTTTGGTCGTGACAGTAGGCTTCCATATGCCACACCTAGGGGCAATGGTGGAGTTACTCTTCCTAAATGCCCAAGGTGTGGGAGAAAACTTGATGGCACATGTTTTAGGAACATGGGTGCATGCTATTGGTGTGGTAAGATGGACCAGATAGTTGATTATCCATATGCTCGAAAAAGGTGTAAAGATGGTCGACTTCAAGAACAAGGTGGTTATGTTGATCAAGAGGCTCAAGAAGGTGATGAGAGGGTGGAAAGGCCTAAATGCTGAAAGTGTGGGAAAGGCCATGGTGTCCTATGTTAGAAGAAATCTAATTCTTGCTTTAGATGTGGTGGATTTGGGCACAAAGTTAGTGGTTGTCCTCATGCTCAATCCAAAGGTAGAGGTGACGGTTCTCAAGGACAAGGTATAAAGACTGGCCAAGGAGGAAGGGAAGGTCATTAATGTGGTGCCCTAAAGCATGATAAATTTTATTCTCTTCAAGGGAGGCAAGAAGGGCATGAGGCGCCTGATGTCACAACCCAGCGTAGGGCCTAGACGTGATCGACGAATGGGGAACCCGAAGGAACCCCAAACAAGCCTCGTAAAATATCATTACACACCCTTGGTCACTGAAGCAATAAAATATGAGATTAAGAGACAGGATAACGAGGAAAATGGTACTAAGGGTAAACTTCCATATCATAACATCAAGGAACGAGAGAGTCAAAACTCATATCATAGATACATAACTTTTCCAATCACATCTCTGCTACATAGATAAGAGCGGGGACCACGACAAACAACCGGGATCACCCTCATAGTAGATATATGAATAAAAGTAAGATAGTCTTAGTACAAAGCAAGAGATCATAAGCAACATCCCTGAAATGGAGGACTTGAGAGACAATCATTCTAGCCATGTAGAGGAGGATGATCAATAGGTACACGGGTTCCTACATGGTGATATCATGTAGGCATAGAGTATATATTAGTATGTTTGAATGTACTAAGTATGTAGGATGCAATGCAACAAGAGGTAGGCATCATAGGCAAAATGCATATTCATAAGCAATAGATTGCATACTGACAATATGACAATGTATGAATGATTCTTGAAGAAAATCCATGCTTATATAGAGCATAATATGAGTGTAAGGAATGACCATTGTAGTGCAAGCCAAGGCTTACCACCCCCTTGGATAAGCGCATGAGGTACAAACCCCTTCATAAGGTTGATGGAGTACAACCCCCCCCCCCTCCAACAAGGTTGATGGAGCACAAACCCCCTAACAAGGTTGATGGGTACAGACCCGCAACAAGGTTGCCCGAGCCTACCATCTCACAAACTAGGCAATCGAGGTACAAATCCCTCAATAGATTACCTGGGCCTACAATCCCCTGAGCTAGGCTTGGTCATCCCCTATCCCCTACACTATGGAGTTAGTATCATATACATATACACTCCTTCCGTCATCATTTACATACATTCCTTTTCATCATCATTCCTTCATCCTTTCATCATCATAAAGTCATTCAATTCATAAGACATGCATAGGACCTTTTATTCCTCAAGAAACTATAACTGGACAAATTATCGAACACTTAGAGGGTGTGTAGTACTAGTGTAAAATCATGCAATTCAAGAGGGTTATCATGCTAGAAAATTCAATGTAAAACCATCCATAGATATTTGGTAACACCATCAAGCAATATACATCAAAACCCTTCATCAAAGCTCACATTAGATCTTAGATTCACAGCCCAAAACAGAGTAAAACAGTCACGATTTTCATAACCCCAATATAGTATGCAGTGATTTTCATAATAATAAAGGCCCATTTGTAAATCAACTTTAAATCGTACAAATTAGAGAAAAAGGAAGCTTGAGTATCATGGGTGAAAGGAACCCATGAAATAAATCAAAATACTTTAGCTTTGGAGATGAACTTGGAGAATATTCGAGATGGAGACTTGAAGCTTTAGAGAAAATCCTTAGATCCGGAGATGGTTTCGATACTTGAATTTAGGAGTAAAATATTTGGGTAAGTGTTTGAATGAGTATTGCGAAATGTTTAGGATGATATGAGGGTGAAAAATGGCTAAGTATAGGCATTTTCATATTTGGGGATAAGTCTTGGACCAAAGTTAAAACTAGGTCAAAATTGACACTAGTGCACGCCCTTGGCACGTCGCACTAGGGACGCGAAAACCTCACTGGAAATCATCACTTGGAAAAATAAAATTGCTAATTGTTTTCTCTTAAATCGGAGTTAGACCCATTTTCCACTCAAAATGACCCACTGAACAAGAATATGAAGTCAGACTTTTGATATCGCATACGGATTTTGAGATATACAGAAATTATGAATATGGGCACTTCCGAGGCACATTTTCGGACACTTTTTGGGGTCGTTTCAATATCTCCCCCTTGGGAATATTCATCCCCAAATGTCAAAGAAACATATATGAGAGACATAAGCATGACAATTCCAGATCACATAAAGATGTAACAATGCACTTAAACATCATTTCAAAATATCATCATAAGTGTAAAATCATCATGAACTAGTCAATTTAAACATGAACATATGCAATGGTATGAGGGATGAACTTAAGACTTGAGGTCATGTAAAAGACTTAGATCTATACCTTAGTCTTGAGTGGAGTGGAAAAGGTAAGGACATCGCTTTTGCATGTCCGCTTCGGCCTCCCAAGTAGCACTTTCCACTTGTTGATTCCTCCAAAGGACCTTAACGGAAGCAACCTCTTTGTTTCTCAATCTCTTCACTTGCCTATCTAAGATCTAAATTAGAACCTCTTCATAGGTCAGGTTATATTCAACAACTCCCACAACATCAAGAGGTACAACAGCATTCGGATCACCCACACATTTCCTCAACATGGACACATGAAACACAGGATGAACAAATCCATTTCTCTAGGTAATTCCAACTCATAAGCTACTTGCAACCCTTCTCATCACCCTATAAGGCCCCATATATCTTGGGCTCAACTTACCCTTCTTACCAAAACAGACCACACCCTTCATGGGCGACACCTTCAAGTAGACCCAATCATCAACCTTGAACTCAAGATCCCTTCTCCTCACGTCAGCATAAGACTTTTGACAACTTTGGGCCGTCTTCAACCTTTCTCTAATCATTCTAACCTTCTCAAGAGCCTCCATAACCAGATCTAGTCCCAACAAATCTACCTAACAAACCTCAAACCAATTAACCGATGATCTACAACGCCTACCATAGAGGGCCTCAAAAGGAGCCATACCGATGCTAGAATGATAGCTATTGTTGTAGGCAAACTCAATCAACGGAAGATGATCGTCCCAACTACCCTTAAGCTCCAACACACATGCTCTTAGCATATCCTCAAGGGTTTGAATAGGCCTTTTGGCTTGGCCATCCGTTTAAGGGTGGAAGGTTGTATTAAGCTTAACTCTTGTACAAAGACCCCTTTGAGAGGACCTCCAAAAATGTGAGGTAAATTCAGCACTACGTTCCAATATGATGGACAAAGGAATCCCATGCAACCTTACCAAGTCATGAATGCACAACCTTGCAAAATCTTCAGCCTCATATGTGGTCTTAACCGGTATAAAATGAGTTGATTTTGTCATCTTATCAACCACCACCCAAGTGGAATCAAAACCTTTTCTAGTCTTAGGCAACCGAACCACAAAATCCATATTTAACTCGTCCCGCTTCCAAGTAGGAACCTCAATTTCTTGAGTTATCCACCCGATCTTTGATGTTTGGCTTTGACTTGTTTACAACTATGACAACCAGAAATGAGTTTGGCAATGTCCCTCTTCATGCCTCCCCACTAATACACATCCCTCAAGTCTCTATACATCTTGGTGGAACCGTGGTGGATAGAATAAGAAGAATTATGGACCTCATCAAGGATCTTTTATATCAAGCCATCAACACAAGGTACACACAATCTACCTTGATACCTAATGGCACCATCTCCCCCTTGGGAGAAGCCCTCCACCTTGCCCTCTTTCACAAAGGCCTTCAATTCTAACAAGGAGGGATCAAGAACTTGTTTTGGTATCTCCCCATCAACCAAGGAGGACTTAGAACCATCCACAACAACAACATCACCATCACCAACATCCTCTAACCTAACCCCCAATCTCGCCAACCGATGCACCTCCCTAGCCATCTTCTTATTACCACCATCAAAATGAGCTAAGCTACCCATAAACACCCTACTCAAAGCATCTGCCACCATATTTTCCTTACCGAGATGATAATCCACACTAATATCTTAGTCCTTAAGAAGTTCTAACCATCTCCTTTGCCTCAAGTTGAGATGCTTTTGAGTGAAGACATATTGGAGCCTCTTATGATCGGTGAACACATCAACATGTGCCCTATACAAGTAATTATGCCAAATCTTTAAAGCAAACACCACAGCGGCGAATTCAAGATCATGAGTAGGATAGTTCTTTTCATGCACTTTGAGTTGTCTAGATCATAGGTTATGACCTTACCATTTCGCATCAACACACAACCCAAATCAACCCCAGAAGCATGACAATACACAACAAATCCCTCAAGCCCATCCAGTAGTGACAATATAGGAGCGGATACAAGCTTATCTTTCAATATTTGAAAACTTCTTTCACATTCATTGAACCATAGAAACTTAGCCTTTTTTTGAGTCAATTTTGTCATAGGAGAAGCAATAGAAGAGAATCCATTCACAAACCTCTGATAATAGCCTGCTAAGCCCAAGAAGCTCCTAATGTCCAATGGGGTCAATGGTCTAGGCCAATTTCTAATCACATTGGTCTTCTTAGAAACCACCTTAATACCATCCCCCATCACCACATGTCGTAGGAAGGAAACCTCCCTCAACCAAAATTCACACTTGCATATTTAGAGTACAATTTCTCCTCCCTCAATCTTTACAACATAACCCTCAAATGAGCCATATGCTTCTCCTCGTCACAAGAATAGATCAAAATATCATCAATGAAGACCACAACAAAGGAATCAAGGTAGGGTTTAAAGACCCTATTTATTAGGTCTATAAAGATGGTCGGTGCATCGGTCAACCTAAAAGACATCACCACAAATTCATAATGCCCAAACCTAGTCCGAAAGGCCATCTTGAGAATATCACAGTCCCTCACTTTCACTTGATGATAATCGGACCGAAAATCAATCTTAGAGAAATGGCTATCCCCTTGCAATTGGTCAAACAAGTCATCAATCCTTGGACGAGGATACCTATTCTTGATGGTGACCCTATTGAGTTCTCAGTAGTCAATAAACATCCTAAGGGACCCATCCTTCTTTTTCACAAACAACACCGGTGCACCTAAGATGATTGGCTAGGCCTAATAAATCCCTTCTCCAATAAGTCCCTCAATTGTTCCTTCAACTTCTTCAACTTTGTCAGGGCCATATGGAAAGGGGGAATAGAAATGGGTTGAGTGTCGAGGAGGAAGTCTATGTCAAAGTCTATTTCCCTTTTGGGAGGAACACGGTGAAGGTCATTTGGGAAGACATCAAGAAAGTCATTTACAACCGGAACCGACCCTTTGCGAAGGACTTTAGACTCCACATCCCTAAACCTCACAAGATGGTAAAGACACCCCTTAAAGATCAACTTACAAGCTTTAATGCAAGAGATGAATCTACCCTTCACCACGACATCTTGATTCTCCTACTCAAGGACGGGTTCATTTGGAAATTGGAATTTGACCCTATGAGTTCTATAATCAATAGAAGCATAGTATGCATGCAAACAATCCATCCCAAGAATAATATCAAAATCAACTATGTATAACTCAACAAGATTACAAGGCAATATTTTATACAAGACGCAAATAGGACAACTTCTATAAACGTTTCTCACAACAATAGATGCTCCAAGAGGAGTAGACACCTCATATGACTCATGCAACAACTCGGGGTCAAAATGAAACTTTTTGGCAACAAAAGGGGTAACAAAAGAAAGAGTGGCACTCGAATCAATCAATGCATACATGTCAAAGCCAAAGATTTTCAACATACAGGTAACAACATCAGGGACTTCATACACCCCTTGCCCTCCATGCAAAGCATAGAACCGGTTATGCCTTAGGGCACCATCTTGTCAGCCACCTCTCCCCAAAGGAACCGTATTAGCACTTTTAGGATGAACCTCCTTACCCTTGTTATGATTTTGAGAGCAATCCATTGCCTTATGTCCCATTTCCCCACAACCATAGCAAGCACTGGTATCCCTTAAGCATGGGCCACCATGACGCTTGCCACACTTCCAAACCACATCAATAGGAGCCACACCTCTACCACCTTGGGACCTCGGAAACATATTTGCAACCCACTTTTGATATGCATGAAAAGACCCTTGGCCTCGATGGAATCGGCCACTCTTTTGGAACTTACCTTCAACACGGGCCCTTTTAACCTCATGACCCCTTCTTTTCCTCAATTTCTCCTCTTCCATTTGTTCGGCACAGGTCATCAAACATGATAAGTTCATATCAGTAATCGATGTGGCAAACTAGCATTCTTCACTAACTAAGTCGAAAACACCCATCATAAATTTGATCATCCTAGACCTTGAGTTGACTTCCAAATAAGGAGCAAACTTTGAAAGTTGGGTGAACTTGAGGGCATACTCCCTCATACTCATAGACCCTTGTCTTAAATTCATAAATTACACCAACTTAGCTTCCCTAAGTTCAAGAGGGAAGAACCGATTAAGGAAGGCCACCTTAAACTCCTCCCAAAGTGCCACCTAGTTGACTCCCTTTTCCTCCTTCCATTGGTTGTACCATATTTATGCTATCCCTTTGAGTTGGTAGGCTGCTAACTCTGCCTTATCCTCCAGCCACACACCCATGATGGACAAAATTTTGTAGACCTCATCAATGAACTCTTGAGGGTCCTCACTCATGTTTGACCCATGGAATTCCGGGGGATCCATTCTCATGAAATCTATCACCCAAGATGTCGGTGTAGGAATATAAGGGGCTTGGGTCCCTTGGTTGGTTAGATTATCCACCACTTGTGCAAGAAAAGTTAGAGTGTCCCTAAGTTCTCCATTGGTCGATTGCTCCTTGGGTGTTCGAGCTCGTCTTCTCCTTATGTTGGGAATGATCTAGCATAAAAAAGGACAATCATTAGGGGAAAGACTTACTTCAATTCTATAGCATGACTTAGAACATAAAGAAGGAAAACATTTCCAAAACGTCTCATAGTTTTCTACTCATAGTTGTGGTGCACAACACAACCATTAGTAAGACTCTAATCAACGCGGTACATTGGACTGAGGATCTAACAACCTAGTGCTATGATCCACCTTTGTCACGACCAAAGCCTAGGGCCTAGACGTGATCGACCACCTAGTGCTATGTACATTGGGGTTCCTTTGGTTTCCCCATTCGCCGATCACGTCTAGGCCCTAGGCTTGGGTGGTGACAAGCACGAAGGACGATAAATTAAGTTCACCAAGCCCTTTGGCCAAAGGTGAGAGGTGAGTTTCACTATGTAACTTGGTCTATCTCCATAGTGTGTATTGCTAATCCTTACCTATTAGTCCCTGTACAACCTCCCTTTGGCCCAGTTTAGTTAATTAAAAGAGAACACATCAATCGAATCTGTTAATTAATCTTTTTACCTATTCATTACTTCATTGGTCCAGTTAGTAACACTAGGCAAGTTTTAATGTTGGCCACCATCAGAGAACATTCAAAAAAAGAGAGTTAATAAATGCATGCGTGCACACCTTCCAAGAATTATGAATTATCCGATTTTACCTCATGAGTTCTTCATGGTTCCCACAACCCTAGTTGTAGATTTAGCTACTCATGTTTTATGTAGATGCAAGAATTATGGATTAAGAAAACATAATTAAATACTTACACAACTACATTAAGAACAAGCAAATCCAACCTCAAAGAGAATCACAAGCTTAAATATGAATCCAACCTCAAAAAGAATCACAAGTTTAAAGATTAAATTCAAATACAAGTGTTCTCAAAGACTCTCTAATGTAATCTCACTATTTTCTCTCTTTAATTACAGAGTTCTTGGAGTACTATCCGAAAGCTCTATGAAAAATAACCTAAAAATCCTACTTATAATAAGTAAAATACAAGTCCTAAATAAAATAGGATAACTGTTCGGCATGTCATACGAAAGGGATTTACAGGTCATATTACATTTCACGGCCCATAATTGGGGTCTCGTACAAATGTGCTAAAAAATGGACCTCAAGTTTATGAAACCCCTCTATGACTCTAAAGTGGTTTACGACCTGTAAAGGGGTTTCGTCTGATGAATCTTAAGAAAGTCCCAATCTCTTATCCTCAGGTCACGAATCATGGTCTACGACTCATAAATTATTCCACAACTCATCTGCATATTTGTAAAACCACTTTAACAAATCAGACCCTCACTTGAATTATTCATGAAATCACTTCACGACCCATAGAATGGTCTACGGCTCGTAAAAGGTCTCTTACTACCTCAAAATTCAGCAACTTCTGCACTTCTTTCCAAAACCAAGGCAAAACTTGTAATCCTGCCAGTATAACATAAAAACACATCAAATCAACTATTTTAGCAGCATATCATGTCACATCTATGTGTAGGAGGTTATAAGGAGTTTAGGAATTTTCTAACTTCCGTAATGATCTATGTCGTGCTTTAGAGTTGTCCTAAGACTTCCTTTATCTAACAGTTCATTTTTTGCACTTTTATAGATAATGCCTCCAAGAAGATTTCCTCAAGCCCCTCAAGATGAAGGAGTAGCTTGTGCAAAATTTCAAACCGCTATTACTATACTAGTATAAATTTTTACCAATCAAGCCAACCAAGGTGCTAATGTGCCGAATACTCAGCCTGGCTATAAGAGTAAGGGACTTTGCTAGTGTGAACCTTCCTGAGTTCCATGCTTCAAAGTTGGAGGAAGATTCGCAAGAGTTTGTGTATGAAGTGCACAAGTTGTTAGTTGTTATGGGAGTGACATCGAAGGAAAAGGTGGAGTTGGTGGCCTTTCAACTAAAAGGGGTGGCTCAAATATGGCACACTCTACGGAAAAGTGAGAGGAATGAGGCTTGGGGTTCTATTTTTTTGGGATAGTTCAAAGATGTATTCTGAGATCACTTTGTCCCCATGAAGTTGAGAGAGGCCAAATATAAGAGTTTATCAACCTTCAGCAAGGTAATATAAGTGTGAGGGATTATTTTCTCAAGTTCACCCAACTCTTGAAATATGCTTTATCGATGGTTATCTATCCCCATGCTAGAATGAGCAAATTTATGTCAGGATTATCTAACTTACTTGTCCAAGTGTGTCAGACCACTATGCTTGTAAGGAAAATAGATATTTCAAGGCTTATGACTTATATACAGAAAATTGAAGATGAGGAGATGAGAAAGAATGCAAAAGAGTCTAAGAAGGCCCATTTTGACAGGGTGGATTGTTATTTACTAAAACTCTAGAAGCTAGGAGTAAGAGGGAAAGAAGTCCATATCCTACTTGTGATAACTGTGCTAAGATGTATTTAGAAAAGTGCTTGATGGAATGAGAAGGTTGTTTTGAGTATGGTGAGTTAGGGCATCAGAGGAGGGATTGTCCAATAGCCTCTAGAAGGCGAAGAGAAAGAGCTTGGAATGCTTTGCCCGGTATGTATATGTTTCTTTGAACATGGGAATGTTAGTGCTCGGTGGTTTCATGGTAGTGGTGCTATAGTTGATGTTTGGATACAAGTGGTTACGTTAAGGCAGTGGTAGAAGTGGTAGTTTTCATGTTCATCCTTATGCATCATTTACTTTAGTCTTTCTGATTGTGCATACATATTTAGTAGGTTTTAATTGAAGTTTTATGTGCAATTACGAAAATATGTTACTTATGCATTTAAAATGATGTTCATTGTTAAAGATATTTAGCTTGCGATATTTGCATTCTTGATAGGTCATTATATGTTCATTGAACTCTTATCATGCTAGCTTAATTCACATTTGATAAATTTTCACAGAGGAGGATATTGTAACACCCTGGAAGTTTGGAGTTGAGACCAATGTAAAAAGTTGAAATTTGGCTATTGGATTGAAAACACAAGATCTAAATACAGGTCGTTGTTCAGTTCTCGGACCATTCAAAGGCTTCATTAATTGGGGATTTGGGTTTTGAAAAATTATTATAAAGTCTTGAAATGAAGCATGAAATAGTTTACAAGTGATGGCATAGTTTACGGCTCCCAATAAGTGGTCGTAAATAGGGTTCTGGAAATTGAAATTTTGATTAAGTATAGAAGGGAACAACGAGTGTTTTTATGGCTCGTGATCTGGTCTAAGAATCATAAAATGGTTTGTGGTTTTGGTCCCTGAAATAATGGTTTCTAGATCTTGGTCTGTGAATGACATTACAAGTCGTACTTCCTTTTACAGTTCGTAAATGGGCATTCGTAGTTTGGTCCGATCAATTTAATGAAGGTCTTTTTGATAAATTCTCATCCATTCTATTCCTAAACTACATAGTTTTAAGCCTATGTGATTTTTAAAATATGTCTATACTACCCCTTTCCCTTCATTCCCAAATCATTCATCCCAAAACATTCTAACTCTCTCTAGCTCATTGTTCTCACAAGTTCAAGAGAAGGTCAAATCTAAGGTTTCAAGTTTCTTTTTATAAATCAAGATTCTTCCATTGATTTTTCACCAAGGTATATGGGGTTATAAAGTCCCAATGTATTTTTCACTCAACTCCTTGATTTCAATGATGCAATTCTTCATGGGTTTTCATATTATAATTTTTAATATTTGTATTATGATTCCATTGATGTTAGTTAGCCTATATTATTATGAAATAAGGTTTAATTTCATGGAATGGATGTTAGTCTTGAATTCCTATATTATAGAAGTTAGGATTTTAGAGATATTTGATAGGTTTCCTAAATTGGATTCTAAATTGAGGGATTCTACTACCTATATGCATGAAAAACTATAAACTAAGTTGCTTTACTTGAAATTCATGGATTTATTTAAGGTTTATTTACAAGCTAATTTGGGCATTATGAAGATTATGATATGGGTTCCTTAAATTATTTTTCAAAATGATGAATCCTACTACTCTTATATATGGACTAGATTCACTGCACGTGGGTTGCCTCCTCTTATAATTCATACAACTACGAAACATGAGCCATACTATATTTGGTACAATCTATCACTTAAATTATCTGCATACTCCTTTTTACCTAATTTAACAGTGTAAGTGTATCCATATAAAACTTGGGGCTATAGCTATATAGAATATGTCATTAGGTTCTTTAGCTTGAATCAAAATTTGGGACCAATATTTATAATTGTTCTGAAATACTGATTATCTTTCAGTAGTTTCAAGTCACTTTTATCATAATAATGAATCACTAAGTCTACACAATAGTTTTGTCATCTTCGAAAGTTGTGTGATGATGGTCTCTCGTTTCCACTCTAAAATGCGGAAGAGATGACTGTGCAATTTTGTTACACCAATAGACTGTTAAGAAACAATAGTTATCGAAACTTTGAAATTGTGAAGTTGATATCTTATAGTTTTTAGCAGGGATAACTGTATTATAAATTATTAAAGTGTACTAAGAATTTTTATTATCTAATTTAAATTTCATCTGATATGCCTGTCATGGTAAAATGTAATATGATGTATTAATATTTTCTTTTGTGAAATTTAAGCTACTCCATATTTATTTTGGTGAGATAGACAATAAATGTGAAAGTTATGCTAATCATAACAGGCCTTTGTCGCTTTAATGATTTCGTCATTTGTTACAATATTTTCTGTAGAAGACTTTGTTTGTACTCATATATGTAGTTGTAATAGATAATTTCAGCTCACTAATTATAAGTTTGTAAATGACACTACATTATGCCTGATTAATTGGGCCTTTTATTGTTAAGTTATTTCGTGTGTGCAGTAACATTAGAACTTCATTGCAAAAGTTATGTATTTGTTTCACCACAAAGTTGATAAAATACATTATGCATCGATCAACCTTAAAGAGGGATTGTGTTGGGAAGTAATTGTAATTCAAAATTCTAACTCATTATTTCATAGTAGGTCTCACTAAATCAATTGATATGTGTTCATCATTTGTATGATGGATCTAGCATTGTTGCAGTATAAACTCTAATTCTCTGTTGTTGGAGTCTATTCACCGAAAATTGAATCCTCTTTTGGGCTAGTTTCGGCATCAAATCAATGGTCATCTTAGGAAGTTTAAGATGATTATTTCGAAACGGGGACGACAATACAGCTTATAAATAATCACAAAGTTGTTTGATTGTTTAAGATTATTACAATATGTACTGGACAATTGTATTGTTCTGGTAAATCCTATCCATCGGTGAAATCCTACAAGTGAAAAGTTGAGAGTTATGCGACAACCTTATAGTACTTTTGAACGTTTAATTGAAAATTTTTCTAAGCTGACGGAATCTTGGTTGTGCAAAATCTCAGTGACCAGCTATCAGTGTAACTTTTTATTTCAAATACTTTTAACTTTCAACCAACAATAAAATTACCAATGTTAGCGAAATTTAGGGTGATTGAAGTCGTGCGCAAAGGCATTATCAGTTGCTTGGTCTAACATGTTGAATAATTAGTGTTGTTGTTGAACTCATGCCCAATCATATAGTGTTGGTGGCGTCTGAGCGTTATTCTCTTTTATTTTATAATTATAGATTGTTAATGGTTTCCCTAAATTTTGTGAGCAAGTAAACTGAAACAATAAATCTTAAATGGTGTGTAGCAAGCATTTATTATATGTTTGATAGAGTTTATGTGTAAAGGAGTACACCCCTTCACGGGTGTGCCTACACATTAGTGCCACCAATAGTGTGTTTATGGTATTTTTTGAGAAACCTTTTTCATTTGAAGGGCCCTTGACAAGTTGCATGTTTTCATTTATGACCCACATAAGTCTAATATATTCAAATAGTCTACATCATGTTATGAGGATAAGTATAATGATGTTTTGGCATAGTGTACATATTATTTATTGTAATACACATGATCCAAAAGTCTGCACTTCTATATTGAACCCAAACTAAGTCCAATTAATTATAACGAGGGAATTCACACGAGAGCATGTAATGTTAATTTTATATTAGGGTAATTTTATTAGTCCAATCAATGTTCATGTGCTAGTTTAGTTAATTCATTTTATGCATCTTATAATATTGCAGAGCATGAGCACTTGGTGCCAGATTCAGGATAATAAAGTATGATTGACTAGTTTGTCCTCCATGTAAGTTTATTATCAATATGAATTTAAATAGTAGAATATTTTGTCCTCTTTGAGTATATTAGTTGGGTATAGTATAGGTAATTAAAAGTTCTATGCTAATAGGTATGTACATAAATAATGTGAAAACTTACAACTACTTGAGCAATATTGCGACACGGTCGAGTAAAACTGAATTTGAGATTTGGAGCGAAAGACACCCTGTTAAAGTGTTGTTTCTACGGAGAATGGAATAAATGAACACACGTCAAAGAATAAAGTTATTTTTTCATAAGTAAGAAATCATTTATTTATTTATTTATTTTTGCGAATTAACAGGGAATATCTCTATGTATTATGATGGGGATGGTTTTAGGATGATATTGTTGCAACTACGGTAGTCTGTATTAATATGTGTAAAGCTAAAAGTCATAACCATTTTGGATTTTATCATTTTTTATGTATCTTCGGACAGGGCATTTTGAAAGTGACGACTTATGAGGATCAGAGGATATGACATAATGATTAAAGGGGTCAGTAGTGTGCGGATGTAGGGGGAACACTTATGGGTTAAATTGTAATTAAGGTGAGTTATTTTAGTTGAGGGTATGGGATCGGTCATTTGACCTTATATATTTGCTATGGTATTCTATTTTATTATTCATTTACTAGATGGTGTAGCAAATAAGCCTCTAATTTTATTAGTTCAGTAAGGTTCCATATTGTTTACAATTCCATGTAAAGGAGGCAAGACTTTAAATGATCTTTCAAATAACTATAACTTGATTCTATTATCTTTATATTTTTTCTCCTCTAAAATATGGGATCTTAAGTTTTTCAAGCTTCCCTTTGCTTTTCAATAGTTTCAGCAATCAAGACGATCACAAGAGGTAAGCCCTTGTAGTTTTCAGCAATTCGTAATCTTGCATCACATAGCACTGAAGGGCAAATGCTTCCTTGAAATACTTTCTTCTAAAGTAAGTTCTAGCTCTCATCCATCGCGAGAAATCGAAGAAAATATGAATTACTGTGGTGATTAATGTAACGACCCCAAGAAAAAAAATGTATCTCAAAAGTGTCCGGAATCGTAATTTTCATGTATCTAAAAATACATTCGTTATTTTGAAAATCATACTTCATATTCTTGTTTAGGGGTCAAATTGAGTGGGGAATGAGTCTAACCAGAATTTTGGAGCAACCCTATCAAAATCCGAAAATCACAAAGAATGCTATTTAGGAGGGTCAACTTTGAAGGGGAATATCTCTTAGCATACAAAGCATTGGGTAGCCCATAACCTACCAACTTAAATCCCTTTGAATTATCTTTTTAATGCACTTTATTTCACCTCATTCCGAGTTCAAATGAAGAATTTATACCCATTTTCGTAAAACTTATTTGTGTAGAAAATGTTGATTTCAGTTGGGTTTTCGCGTTGCCTTTTGGTGCCTGATTTCATTTTTTTGGTCCAAGACTTGTAAATCTTGGGCCTAAGGGTTCTCACACTTGAAAATACATATACTTAGCCTTATTTCACCCTCATATCATCCTTAACATTCCCCAATACTCACCCAAATATTTAGACTCGTATTTCACCCTAAATTCAAGTCTCAAACTCAAGACCAATCTGAAGGATTTCATCAAGGATCTCATTCAAGCTTCAAGTCTCCATCTCTAATCTTCTTCAAGGGTTCTCCAAAGTCAAGGTATGTGGTGTTGAGCTATTGGGTCCTTCCACCCATGGTGCCTAAACCCTCTTTTACTTAATAATGCACGATTTAAAGTTGATTTTACATGTGGGTCTTGTATATTGAGAAATTTACTGCACAGTGATTTTAGTTCATGAAAGTATGGTTGTTTTAGTATATTTTGAGCTCCAAATCTTGGATATAATGTTGGATTTGATGAGGTGTTTTGATGTGAATGTCCTGGGGGTGTTGCGAGGTGTTGATTAAAGGTTTTACTATAGATTTTCTTGCATGATTTCATCTCTAAATTACATGGTCTTTTACCCCCATTGCACACCCCCAAGTATTTGATAAAATATCCGGCTAGGATTTCTTGAGGAATTGAAGGTCCAATACATGTCTTATGAGTTGAATAATGTTATGATGATTATATGATGATGAAACGATAATGGAATGATGATAAAACAATGGTATGCATATGATGTATAATGATGAGAGGAAGTGAAGGTATATGATAACTTTATGATGATGAGAGTATGGTATTCATGAGTTGATTTCATGGAAAGTAGCAATAGTGATGAAACTTAACCAAAGTAAGGGGTTGATACCTTATTAACCAAAGTGAGGGGTTGATACCTCATTAACCAAAGTGAGGGGTTGATACCTCATTAACAAAAGTGAGGGGTTGATACCTCATTAAACAAAGTGAGAGGTTAATGCCTCATTAACCAAAGTGAGGGGTTGGTACCTCACACTAATATATATTGGTCTATTCTTACACACATGATATGTCCTATGCAAGCATGAGTTACTTAAGCATGTTTTACTTATGCATTTAACATACATGCCATTTTGCTATACTATGCCTATTATCTATTGTATGCATTTTGATTATGAAGTCTATTCATTATTGCATTGCATCCCACATACTTAGTACATTCAAACGTACTAACGTATACTCTATACCTACATGATATCACCATGTAGGGACCGGAGCTCCTATTGATTTTTCTTGTGGCTAGATGGATTGTTCAAGTTAGCCTTTGGTGAGTCTTCCATTCCAGGGACAAGGACTATTCTCTCACATTATGTATTAAGATTCTCTTTACTTTATCGTATACTTATGACTATGAGGGTGAGCCCGGTTGTATGTCTTAGCCCCTGCCATTATATATGTAGTAGAGGTGTAATTGGATAAAGCATGTTTTTTATGCTATGAGTTGATTCCATTATCTCTTGACTCTATGTTATGAAAAGTTCTCCCTTAGTACCTTTTTCCCTTATTTTCATTTTTTATATGTCATATTATTGTTTTCGCGACTAAGGATGTGTAATGATATGTTATGAGGCTTATTTAAGGTTCCTTCAGATTTTCCATTCGCTGGTCATTTCTAGGCCCTAGGCTTGGATCATGACAATTAAGCTACCTAGCCACTTGTTCATCTCGAGTTGTTAGCACCACTTTTCTTCCATTTTCATTATCTGGGAAACACAGCTGCAACTCTTCCATGGCTTAACTTCCCATATATCATCCAATACAATGAGGTAGCTATTGCGTATTAGACTCTTGAGAAGCTTATCGGGCATGTCCTCATTTTGGATATCATCCATACTGCTTAAAACTTGTTTATGAATCTCAAAGCATTCAAGTTTTGGCTTTGCCTTTTATCTTGGTGGATCACCTTAAAGCCACACGATCAGCATCTGACACATTAATTTTCAATAGCAAACCAAACTCATATGATGCACACTGAGTTTTGACAGATTTGAACTAACCACAGAAGTCATATCAAAATTCTATACATTCTCAAATCAATCAGTAAATATTTTCAACTTCATAACAATACATGAATCATTTCATAAGAAAAATAAATGTGTTTCCCATGTATGTTACACTCACACTATTATGATCTAACACAAATATGTGTTGAACCACCGTACGATGGAATGTAAGTAAATACTTGGACAATTTCTCACTAAAGAAAAAGAAGAGAACATACTATCTAACATATAGAATATAAGTGGTGTCTCAACACATACCTTAGGAGGAGAGTATGTAACACCCCATCAACTTAGCTCGAAACCCTATGATACATTTTTTTGAATATCTTAAAATTCAAGTAGAATTTCACAAATTTGACTTCATATTCTTGTACAAAGGGAAAAATTGTATAGGAAAATGGTTACCTACAAGGTATAGGTTGTCCATGTCAAAAAAGCTTTTTTCGGTAAAATTTGGCAAACCAATAGGGGTATGCAACAAGTTCGCGTCACGGACTTATCGTGCCCTAGTTCAAAAAATTTTGAAAAACTTCTTTTTCACTTGGGGATAATTCGGTAATAAGCCAATATCTATATAGACGGGAATCCTTCAACTTTTCAGTCATTCCATGCCCTAAATCTCTCATAAACACTCCCAAAATCATCCCAATTTATCATCGAATCCTCCATTCAATCTCAAGATTTTCAAGAACTTTTGTTGGAATCAAGAACCCAAGTGAAGTCCTCAAAGTCTCATCAAGTTTCCTCTATCTATTTCAAGATTTTAAGGTATGTAGGTTTTCATCCATAGGTCCTTTCATCCATGGATCCCCAAAACTATTTTTATCAAATTTCTTAATTTTAATGATTAATTCTTTTTAGGTATTTTCTCTTATCACTCCATTACATGAATTATGTTGAGAATTTATTGGTTATTGATTTATTGATATATGAGATCCTAATGATTGAGATTATGATATGCTTATTACATTAAAGCTTTGTAAGTTATGACATCTTGAAAGACTTGAAAATATTATGAGTTTTTGAATGATTTTCATGACATCCAACTTGGAGTTCTTTAAGTATGTTGTTGGATTGCTTGAATGACTTCTTAAATGACTTTAAGTTACCTCTCTCATTAACCTTACTCTTGAATTCTATGATTTTAAGCTTAAATACATATACCCACCATGTTTTGACTTTATGTGGAAAATCTCTTATATGATGAAGGCTTTATGGTAAGACACATGATTTATGAATGTTGATGGTAGAGGATCTCTTATCTATTTAATGAATGAATGTATTATAGTGGAGGATCTCCCATCTGAGAAATGACTAAGAAGCTATCTTATGACTTTGACTCTATGATATCAATGGGTTGGGGATTGAATAAATTGTCCTCCCACATGACTTAAAAATAATTTTATGATATAATTCTGTGACTTATAATTTTCTACTCTTGTGAGAGAACTACCTAGCACCGAATGGACTAGAGGCGAATACCCAAGTCCCAAAACTATGTGCCACCATAGGTAAAAGGATTAGAGGTAATTACCCATATCCCTAAGAGGCTAGTACCCTAAGAATAAGGTCTTGAGGCGAGTACCCGAGTCCAAGGGCTTGAGGCGAGTACTTGGGTCTGAAGGCTTGGGGCGAGTACCCGGTTCACATGAGGCTTAGTGAATCCACTTAGGTATTAGGAGGTTCACTTTGGCAAGTGACTTCCCCTTTCTTCTGGTGTAGGGAAAACATCGGGACTCCATGGATTAGCTCACATGGTTTATGTCGGTTATGATCTCTCTCACTATCTTTTGTGAAATCCCCAAAGCTTTATGGTATATATCACTCTTTATCTGTGGTTTTCTTATATATACTCATGTTTCCCTCATGTCCCCAAGATATTCTCTTATGATGGTTTATGATAGTCTCTTCTTATTATGTTCAAATATGCTTACTACTATTGATCGTGTTTCGAATTCATATAACTCATCATTTTATGAACTCAAATAATTTTATCACATGTTTATGATCCCTTGATATTACAAATAGTATTACTCCTAACGACATATGACTCTCTCTTTTCAAGTATGCATGGTATTCTTCTTTATGATTACTAATGGTTCACTTATAATAATATGGTCCTTCCCTTGAATTAGATGTTTTTTTGTTGTTCCTAAAAGGTATTATGATTTTACTTACGCATGATGAACTATGTTTCTTATTGTTCCAAGTTTAAGTGTTTTACCATGAAATCAATTAAGTTTGTATTCCTTACTTTCCATATGTATTATCCTAGTTGCACGACTTAAGAAATGTTTTAAATGATTATATCATTGCTATTTTATGATTTATTGTTTGTTGGATTGCATGCCCACATACTAGTACATTTAAAGTACTAATGCATAATTTTGCCTACATGATTTAACCATGTAGGGACCAAAGTACTTATTCATCCTCCTCCACGTGGCTAGTTCGCTTTCTTGAAGATTTTGCTTCTGATGAGTGCTCTAGTTTGGGGACAATATTTGGTTCCTATCTTACCTATATTGAGACTTTATTCCACTTTACTTTCTAGTTTGAGGGTGAGCCTTGAACATGTCTTGGCCCCCGTCCTATTCATGCTTAGAGGTATTATTGGATACTACACTATGTACATATGACGTGATGTTGATATTTTATGGAGACTTTGAAACGACCCCAAAAAGTGTCAGAAAATGTGTCTCAAAAGTGTCTGGAATTGTAATTTTCATATATCTAAAAATTTATTCATTATTTCATAAATATGACTTCATATTCTTGTTCAGGGGGCAAAATTAAGTAGGAAATGGGTCTAACCCGAATTTTAAAGCAACCGTGTCAAAATCTGAAAATCACAAAAATGCGATTTAGGAGGGCCAACTTTAAATGGGCATATCTCCTAGCACGCAAAGAATTGGGTCACCCACAACCCACCAAATTAAATCTCTTTGAATTATCTTTCCAAGTCACTTGGTTTCACCTCATTCTGAGTTTAGATGAAGAATTTATGCTGGTTTTTGTAGAACTCGTTTGTGCAAAAATGCAAATTTCAGTGAGTAATCCCCGTTGCTGAGTGTTATTTTGGTCCTACTTTTTTTTAATTTTGGTTCAAAACTTTCAAGTCTTGGGACTAAGGGTTCCCATACTTGTGGTGAGTGCTCTAATTCGGGAACAATATTTAGTTCCTATCTTACTTATGTTGAGACTTTATTCCACTTTACTTTCTAGTTTGAGGGTGAGCCTTGAACATGTCTCGGCCCCGTCCTATTCATACTTAGAGGTGCCTTTGGATACTACACTATGTACATATGACCTGAAGTCGATATTTTATGGAGACTTTGAAACGACCCCAAAAAGTGCCTGAAAATGTGCCTCGAAAGTACTCGGAATCATAATTTTTATATATCTAAATATTTGCTCATTATTTCAAAAATATGACTTCATATTCTTGTTAAAGGGGCAAAATTGAGTGGGGAATAGGTCCAATCCAAATTTTAGAGCAACCGTATCAAAATCCAAAAATTTACAAAAATGCGATTTGGGAGGGTCAACTTTAAAGGGCCATATATCCTAGCATGCAAAGAACTGGGTGGCCCACTACCTACCAAATTAAAGCTCTTTGAATTAGCTTTCCAACGCACTTGGTTTCACCTCATTCTGAGTTTCGATGAAGAATTTATACCGATTTTTGTAGAACTCATTTTTGCAAAAATGCAAATCCCAGTGAGTAATCCATGTTGCTTCCATGACATGGAGCAGTGTTATTTTGGTCTTTGTTTTTTGTTATTTCGGTCCAAGACTTTCAAGTCTTGGGCCTAAGGGTTCCCATACTTGAAATACCTATACTTAGCCTTATTTCACCCTCATATCATCCTTAACATTCCCCAATGTCCTCTCAAACACCTAGACTCATACTTCACCCTAAATTCAAGTCCCAAAACTCAAGACCAATCTTAAGGATTTCACTTAAGCTTCAAGTCTCCATTTTCAATGTTCTTCAAGGGTTCTCCAAAGGCAAGGTATGTGTGTTTCAACCATTTGGTCCTTTCACCCATGGTGCCCAATCCTCTTTTCTACATAAATTGCATGATTTAAAGTTGATTTTACATGTGAATTTTATATATTAAGAAATATATTGCACAGTGATTTGAGTTCATGAAAGTATGGTTGTCTAGCATGTTTTGAGCTTTAAATCTTGGATCTAATGTTGGATTTGATGAAGGGTCTTGATGTATGTTGCTTAAGGGTGTTACAAAGTGTTGATTAATGGTTTTATATGGGATTTACTTGCATATTTTCACTCTTGAATTATATGGTCTTACACTAGTACTACGCACCCGCCAAGTGTTTAATAAAATGTCCGGTTATGATTTCTTGAGGAATTGAAGGTCCAAAGCATGAAATATGATATGATTGATGTTATAATGATGAAATGAGCTTATGTATATGATAAATTAGGAACCTGAATAACCGAGATGGGGGTTTGTACTCATCAACCGAGTGAAGGGTTTGTACTTCTCCACCTAGTGATGGGGCCGCATCATCACTAACCAAGATGAGGGTTTGTACTCATCAACTGAGTAAAGGGTTTGTACTTCTCCACGTAGTGATGGGGCGGCATCATCACTAACCAAGATGGGGGTTTGTACTCATCAACCGAGTGAAGGGTTTTTACTTTTCCACCTAGGTGATAAAGCGGAATCATCACCAACCGAATAAAGGGTTAGTACTTCACTACCTAAGTGATGGGAAGGCATCATCATTAACCTACCAAGGGATTTGTACTTTGAAAATCTAGCTTGGTCTCTTCTACACATATGATATTATGACCATGAGTTACTTAAGCATATTTTACTTACGCATTAATCGTACATGCCATATTGTTATATTATGCCTATTGCCTTTTGTTATGCATTTTGGATTATGATGCCTATCTCTTGTTGCATTGCGTCATACATACTTAGTACATTCAAATATAGTAATGCATATGCTTGCCTACATGATATCACCATGTAGGAACCAGAGTCCAAATTGATCATCCCTCTCCTCCACGTGGCTAGTCGATACTACTCAAGCTAGTTGGTGAGTCCTCCACTTCGGGGACCTTAATCTATGTTTCTCTTATTATGTGTTGAGATATTCTTCCTTATGTTCTATTTTGACTATGAGGGTGAGCCCGGTTGCTTTGTCTTGGCCTCCGCTCTTATCTATGTAGTAGAGATGTTGTTGGACATGTTATGTATCTATGTTATGAGCCTTGACTCTTTTGTCTCTTGATGTTGTTGATATGCAAGCTTTCCCTTAATCCTTTTCCCCTAATTTTAAATCTTTTATGTTATTTACTTGCTTCTGCGATCAAGGATGTGTGATGATATGTTAAGAGGCTTGTTTGGGGTCCCTTCGGGTTTTCCATTCGTCGTTCACGTCTAGGCCCTAGGCTTGGGTCGTGACAGACTTATCCCTTAAACTCTATTCCTTATGTGATGCTATTGATAATGATGAGAAGTGTTGAAAGTCTTAAAGTCCCTATTTTCCCATAGCTTGAGTCCTACTTACCCTCCCCTTAGTACTTGTTTGTTATATGATTCATGCAAATTATTTTCCCTTAACATCCCCATAGTGTGAACCCAAAGTTCTGCGTCCCTTTAGAATTATTTATTGCTTGTTTGTTGTTAAATTATGCTTCCGCAGTCAAGGATATGTAAATGATATGCTAAGAGGCTTATTTGGATTTCCTTCAGAATTTTCATTCACCATATCACGTCTACTCCGTAGGTTTTGGTCGTGACAGAGTAACCCTAACTGTGTCCACTCATCACATGTTACACCTCATCTTTAAATATGAAAAATAGAGAATTCTAAAGAAAGTTGAATACACAGCCACAGTAATCAATAAGTATCATTAAATTTCTTTCACTAAAAATTGGAACAAATAGTAGTTTCATCATCCTGTAAAGAGGTAAGACCAATCAAAACCAACTGAAAAGCTAAAGAGGTTCGACCCACGTATAGTGGATGTGATTTCAAAAGTCGAACGAAAATGAATACGACAAGTTAATATTTTATTAGAAATTCAATGCAAGTATTATTTGACATAAACAAAATACATTAATATCAAACCACTATTAATTTTACATTTGAGATGAAGAATCAAGTGTAAATTTATTACAGCTCAACCTTATAAACGTGCATTTCCATTAGCAAAGTAACTTTTAACAAAATAATCAAATCCTAAGAATATGAATTATTTTATGCTATTAACCCTAAACATATTTAAATCTTTTATATGTTACTGAAAGTATCACCGACGCTGACAGAAGATCTAATATCAAACAGGCGATCAACATAGCGACAAGTATCATATAACCTACTGGATGCAATATGACATGGGAACAAACTTAATTTGTTCATACATATGAGCATAAACAAAGAGGATGTAACTAACAACTATTAATGGTGGTGTGAATCGTCAATGCCTATTCTAATATTGAAATGTGTTTTCCAGGAGGAGGAACACTGATGACCTGAAAAATCAACATATAAATAAGAATCAACTAACAATGGGCAGACTCAGTAGTGAGTATGAAGGGTAGTGTTGAAACTTACAATTTTTTAACAATAATGTAAGTTGTAGCCAATACCTATTCAAATATTTCAATGTAATTTTCAGGAGGATGAACAATGTTGGCCTGGGAGATCAAGGTAACAATGTAACTAAAATAACACAATGCAGATGAAGGCTAGTATGAAGACAATAAACAGTATAAAAAGTTGAAGTAACGCATATATATGCATTTTATGGAGAAGTTTGATTTGTAATGGGAGACGGCATTCTACAACAGATTGATATAAGTAGAGAAAACTTTGGAGTCACATCTGTGGTGGCCATTAAAAAAATGTCTTGTTTGAAGAATTTGGGAGTAGAGACTTTAGGATTTGAGTGGCAACTTTTCGCGCTAGAACGTGAAGGATTGTGAAGAGTTTGCAGCATATGGGGTTTTTAGTTAGGGGTTTATTTAATGTTAGAGGTATTTAGGTAATTTAACTTTTAATATTTGGAGTTTTTGCTTTTAAAGTAATATAGATGTAAATATAGATATAGACATACATATACATATAGATGGCTAGTAATTTTCATGATTTCATGACTATTTATTATTTTTCCTTACTTATAGAATTTTGAGTTATTAATTGATGGAGGGTTGTTTGGTTTTACTTAAATTCATACTTACTTTATTATTATTGTTTATTGGCTCATGTATCTTATTGATGTCAAGTAATGAATTTGTGAATTAATTTATGGATTACCTTAAGTATGGGGTATTTGTCATGAATACATATGAGTATGCATATATTCTTCAAGTTTCAAAATATTAAAGCTAATTTATAGTATTATCGCATTGCATCATAAAATATCCCATGACATGACATGCTCCTAGAATGGTATTGAAGTCAAAAATGAATGAATAATTGAAATATGAGATCTCTCACCTAACTATGATTATAAGATGATAACAACCGCTTAATAGAGGTATAGACAAGACTTGGAAGCTACCCTTATGATGATTATTAATGTTCTAAATGCTTATGGGATAGGTTAGCAGAACACTCGTGTAACATCTCACATATTGAAAAGCCTGAAAATGATAAAGCTATAGAATTTTGAACTGATTTGGTTTAACGAGCCAATCTACAGCTCGTGGATTGGACCATGGGTCGTAGTAAGGTCTCATTGTTGAAGTCCAAAAAGAAAAAAATTGAGTTATTGAAATTCATTATACTAGGGACTTCACAAGTCGTAGATACGATTATGGCGCATGGACTAGGTCATGAAGGAGGCCTTGAGAAATAAAATTTTTTCTAAATACGAGAAGGTTCTACGAGGGCATCTACAGTCCATAAATTAAATTACGAACAATACTATTGATTCGTGGTTTGAGAGGTGCAAATGTTAGTAGCTCAATTTTTGGGACCATGTCTTATACGAGCGAAATAAAGACCCATGGAGTGTATTACGGGCCATAAAAGTGGTTTCATAGACGAGTCTGACATTTTTTAAATGAAGGACTTTTTAATCATTTCTAATATGTTTAACTCCGAAACTACATCGTTTTGACCCTTCTAACTAACCTAATTGACCTAATTTCTATAAAACCTATTTTTATTCCGTTCTAACTTATTCACTTTCATAACCTTCTACAAAATTCTCAAAAAATTTCTCTCTAAGAATTCTCTCCATTGACGCTAGGGTTTGAAGGTTCGGGTAAGAAATTTTCATAATTTTCTTCTTCAAATTTAGAAATTCTCACTTGAGGTATGTGGAACTTCACTCATGGACTAGATTCATCCATGGAGCCCAACTCAATTCTTCTTTTTTCTCAATGTTTAAGCATGAAATTCCATGAATTTTTATGATGACATTCCAAATGATTGGATTATGATTACATAATTATTATGCCTATTTATACACGAATTATGAAGAATTACATGATTTCCATGTGAAGCAAAGTGATTTCAAGTATATGATGATTAAGGCTTGTTAAATTGATGTGGATTCCTTTATTAATGATTTAAATTGAATTCAACTGCATGATTCCTACATGATTTTCATCTAATTGTATGATTTAGCCTCATGAATCTGCACATGGCTCTAATTTCCTGTGACAAATTTATGATTTCCATGAACTATGATTTTATGTATAAAAAATATGTTTTAACGATGATGATGATGATGATGATGTTATGATGATGATATGATGAAGAGAGTGACTTAAGACTCTAATGCTATGAAATTTTAATGACTCGCTAAGTCATTTCGAGCACTAGAATTATTTTTTTTCTTATAGAACTCTTTTCAAAAATTTTCAATGGTAATTTTGGACTATTTGTGTGACTACAATTATTCTAGTGGGCTAATAATTGTAGTTAACCAATTTATGGGGTGATAAATGAATTTGTCTTTTAACCTCAAGTCACTTCACCTATATATATTAGAATAAACCAGTGGGATATAGTAGCTTTAGATCATAAAGAAAAGAAAAGAAAAGGGAATACGCGAGGGACATACCTGTGGTCCCGGCGAAACAATTCCTTCAGGTGAGTTCTAAATCTAATTCTTCAGTTAGTAAGTAAATTAGTAAGTATATGGATACAATGCATTATTTCAATTGAAAGAAAGTGGGTGATACAGATTAGTAGAAGAAGTTGGTCATATAAATTGTCATTGTTGCTTGTTTGGACATTACTGGTTGTGGGACCTTAGGGTAATGTTTTGAGTGTTGTAGATTGGAGAGAAAATAAGGTGGGTCCCTTAACGTTTTGGCTGCTGCAGAGTTTAGAGGAAATCGAATCAAGACAATTCATGTTTGAATTGTTCTTCCGATTACACATTATGGTCTTAAAGAGGTGTTATATTGTTGGTCATTCACAGGTTATTTATTGAATAATAATGACGTGATGATAGTGAGAAAGGAGATGTAACTAGAAAGTCCTTAAATTAGTAGTCATTCCCTCTTCTCAAAAGAAAATATGCTTTCGTTTGAAGAAAATTCTAATTAGATATTTTTGTCGTACTTAAAATTATGAATAGTGTATTTGATTGGATTTTGAATTTCTTTTATTATGATCCAAATTTTGGAGTTTGAGATACAAGTATAGCAATGTAAATGTCTATGAATCAGTATATTTACCAATATTCTGTATTTGATAGATTGGGAACATTCGGAAGCTTTACGAAAAGCTTTTAGACTTCGTTGAAGGATGTTTTTTCTAATTTAAGATTAAAATAATGAAATAGAAAATGGGTAAGGGTGAAAGATGGTGTCTCGTACCAATGTTGTGACAGGCATTGGTGCGAGCACCCATATTTTAAAGGAAAAGTTTATTACTATTGGATGATAGATTGTAACCCAAGAATGTCAAAGCATATGGGCATTAGCTGATGTAGTATAACTTGGTTTCTTTATATGGTTGTGTTTCTTTGTTGAATCCATATATTTATGATAGATGAGATGATTATATGTTGTACTAATAACTGTGGTACTGCGTTGCATCACTATCCCTCATATTATTGATGTTATATTGTACATATGTATTGACATGATATTGAGTGTGTGTGGAGATCACTGTTAAAATCTAAGTTGGGCACGTGGAGATCATCCGTACTGGGGATGGTTGATTTTATGATAGTGCATTGAGATTGTCCACACAGACACGTAGAGACCGTCCGGGTCAGTATATGGACCTCGCGAGTCCCCCATGGGTCACAAATCCTTGACGTATTTCCGAGAGGTATTATGTATATAGGATTTAGAGATGACTTGACATTTGAGGTATATCATTTTATGGTGTTGCATTGCATCTCATTATACTCCTAATTTTTGATGATTGAGCTTTATTGGTGGTGGATATCATGTGATATTTGATTACTCCTATTTGATAATACTTGATTGTTAAGTATAGTACTGACTTACAAAATTAGAAGATATAT
>JAABOM020097025.1:0-27293 GCA_011800125.2 Solanum clarkiae
TCGGGGGGTGGTAGGCTCGGGTAACCTTGTTGGGGGTTGATACCTATTAATCTTGATAGGTGGTCTTTTACTTTGTCAACCTTGATGGGGGAGTTTGTATTTCGTCAACCTTGGTGGGGGGTTTGTACTCTATCAACCTCATGAAGGGGTCAGTACCTCATGAACCTAACCAAGGGGGTGGTAGGTTGCACTATAATGGTCACTACTTACACTCGTATTGTGTCCTATATAAGCATAGTTTTACTTTAAGCATCATTCATACATGTCATATTATTAGTATGCTATCTATTGCTTATGATTATGCATTTTGCCTATGATGCCTATCTCTTGTTGCATTGCATCTTATATACTTAGTACATTCAGATGTACTAACATGTACTCTATGCCTACATGATGTCACCATGTAGGAACCGGTGTACCAATTGATCATGCTCCTCTATGTGGCTAGTATGACTTCTATCAAGCTTGTTGGTGAATCTTTCATTTCGGGGACATTACTTATGCTCTATTGCTATGTATTAAGACTTTCTATCTTTGACTTATACATTGACTATGAGGGTGAGCTTGGTTGATTTATCTTAGGCCCTGCTTTTATCTATGTAGTAGAGGTGTTGTTGGACATGTTATGTATCTATGCTATGAGCTTGACTCTATTGACTCTTGATGTTTATGATATGGAAGTGTATCCTTAGTCCTAATTTCCCCCTTGTTTATGTTTATCTCTTATTGTCATTCTAATTGATTTCGCAACCAAGGATGTGTAATGATTTGCTATGAGGCTTGTTTGGGGTTCCTTTGGGTTCCCCATTCGCCGGTCATGTCTAGACACTAGGCTTGGGTCATGAAAGTAAGACTTTTGACGACTCTGTGTTGTCTTCAACCTTTCTCTAATGAACTTCACCTTCTCCATGGACTAGTAGACAAGATCAGGTCCAATCAATTCAGCTTCACCAACCTTGAACCAACCAATCGGTGATCTACATCTCTTCCTATACAAAGCTTTATAAGGGGCCATCTGAATACTAGCATGGTAACTATTGTTGTAAGAAATTCAATCAATGGCAGATGATCATCCCAATTTCCCTTGAAGTCAAGGACACATGCTTTCGACGTATCCTCCAAAGTCTGAATGGTGAGCTCCACCTGTCTACCTGTCTGAGGATGGAAGGCTAAGCTCAGATTCACTTTTGTACCCAATCCCTTTTGAAAAGATCTCCAAAATTGGGCAGTGAATTGAGCTCCTCTGTCCAAGATGATGGACAAGGGAACCCCACGCAACCTCATAATCTCATGAATGTATAACCGGGCATATTCCTCAGTCATATTAGTGGCCTTCACTGCCAAGAAGTGGACTAATTTAGTCATCCTATCCACAATCACCCATATTAAGTCATGTTGCTTTCAGAGCATTGGTAAATCGATAATTAAATTCATGTTGATCATCTCCCATTTCCACTCAGGAATTTAGAAATTTTGAGCCAATCCACATGGTCTCTGATGTTTGATCTTGACCTGTTGACAATTTAGGCACTTACAGACCAATTCAACAATGTACTTCTTCATTCCATTCTACCAATACACTTCTCTTAAGTCGTGGTACAACTTGGTAGAACCAAGATGGATAGAATATCTGGAGCTGTGTGCTTCAGCCATGATTCTTTCTTCGACATCCTCAACATCGGGCACATATAATATACCCTGGTATCTCAACACCCCATCTCCCCCTTTGGAGAAAATTATCACCTTTTGCTTGTGAACCGCTTCTTTCAATTGGAATAAGATATGGTCTTGGTGTTGCTTTTCCTTCACTTCTGACACTAAAGATGAAACAGACCTATTCTGAACATTAACCCCACTTTCATTGTTCTCCTCAAGTTGCACTCCAGTCGAGCCAATCTATAAACTTCCTTAGCCAATTCTTTCTTCCCTTTCTCAACATGGGAAGTGCTACCCATAGACAACCTACTAAGAGTATCAAAAACAATATTAGCCTTATCTGGGTGGTAGAGAATACTCATGTCATAATCCTTGAGCAACTCTATTCATCTCCTCTGCCATAAGTGGAGCTCTTTCTGACTGAATACATATTGCAAACTCTTGTGGTCAGTGAACACTTCCATATGAACTCCATACAAATAGTTAAACCAATCTTAAGTACGAATACCACTGCTGTCAACTCGAGATCATGAGTTGGATAGTTCTTCTTATGGATTTTAAGTTTTCTATAAGCATAGGCTATCACCTTCCCTCTCTGCATTAGCACACAACCTAGTCCAACTCTGGATGCATCATAGTATATCATAAAGTCCCCCGTCTCATCGGGCAAAGTCAAAACTAGTGTTGTAGTCAGTCTAGTCCTCAACTCTTAGAAACTCTTCTCACATTCCTCAAACCACTGAAATTTGACCTTCTTCTTAATTAGCTTGGTTAATGTTACAGACAAAGAAGAGAAGCCCTCAATGAATCTATGATAATAGCATGTCAATCCCAAGAAACTTCTTATTTCCATCGGAGAGGTTGGTCTAGGCCAGTTCTAAATCGCTTCAATTTTATAGGCATCTACTCGAATACCATCCCCCAAACACTAGGAAGGCTATAGACTTGAGCCAAAACTCATACCTCGAGAACTTGGCATACAACGCATGGTATTTGAGGGCTTACAAAACCACTGCAAGATGATCAACATGCTCCTCTTCATCCTTAGAATACACCACGATGTCATCAATAAATGATCACGAACATGTCAAGGTACATTTTGAATACTCTGTTCATCAAATCCATGAAAGCTGTAGGTGCATTAGTCAACCCAAAAGACATGACCATGAACTCGAAATAGCCATGCGTTGTCCTAAAGGTTGTCTTTGGAATATTAATTTCCTTCACTTTCAATTGATGATAACCCGATCTGACGTCTATCTTGGATAAGCAAGTGGCACCCTAAAGTTGGTCAAATAGATCATCTATCCTGGGGAGAGGATACTTGTTCTTTATTGAGACCTTATTCAGTTATCAGTATTCTATGCACATTCTAAGAGACCCATCTTTCTTATGCACGAATAATATAGGAACACCCTAAGGAGAGACACTAGGCCTTACGAAACCTTTCTCTAACAAGTCTTTCAATTGCTCTTTCAATTCTTTCAATTCAACGGGAGCCATTCTACAAGGTGAAATTGAAATGGGCTGGGTCTCGGGAAGAACATCGATCCCAAAGTCAATCTCTATGTCAGGATGGACTGCAGGCAGATCCTCAAGAAACACTTCGGGAACTCATTCACAATCAGGACTAACTCAAGAGTAGGGGACTAATATCATTGGACTTAACTCGCACGAGGTGATAAATACAATCCTTGGAGATGAACTTTCTGGCTCTAAGATAAGAGATAAACTTGCCTTTAGGTACAACAGAACTCTCCTTCCATTCTAAGACAGGTTGATTAGGGAATTGAAACTTTAAAATCCGAGTTCTACAGTCAACAGAGGCATAACAGGCATGAAGCCAATCCATGCCAAGTATCACATCAAAGTCAACCATCTCCAATTCTACCAAGTCAGCCAAGGTATCTCTATGAGAAATTGATACTACACAATCCCTATAAACCCTCTCAGCTAAGATAGTCTCACCAATAGGAGTGGAAACAACAAAAGGTTCAAGAAAACATTCTAGAAAGATCCTAAACTTACTAGCCACATAAGGAGTCACAAAAGATAAAGTGACACCCTGGTGAAGCAATGCATGACAATCAAAAGTAAAGACTCAAGGCATACCTGTAACAACATCTGGTGCAACCTCCTGGTCCTACCAATTACCCAAAGCATAAAGACGGTTTGTCTATCCTCCTATACTTGTAGTATTACACCTCTGATGATTGCCAGCTAGGGGTGCTACGGAGGACTATGCTTTGTTGCTCCCTTCACCTCATCTCCTCTTTGGACACTCAAACTGGAAGTGACCTATCTGTCCACATGAATAGCAAACATCCTTACCCACACAACACTCACCTAGATGAAGCTTACCACACTTGTCACAAGGTGGATTTCCCTTCGCACCTTGGGTCGCACTAGCTTGAGATTGAGCACCCTGGACCCTATAATTATGGTAACTATAAGACTTCTGATCATACGTACTTGGTTGGATGGGCGCACTCGCTACAGATGGTGCATGATGAGATGATCTTTTATGAAAATAGGACTTGTTTTCCTTATTCTGTCTCTACTGACCAGGCTCAGACCCGACTAATTTTGCTTTCCAGTTCATCTGATCTTCTCTATCTTTTTTCTTATCCTCCTTTGTCTGTTGGGCATACACCATAATCCTAGAGATGTCCATGCGAGGAATTAACAAAGTTTCTTTGCGCTCCTTCTGCACATGTCTGCCCAAACTGGACACAAATTTCCTCATCCTTGCCCTCTTATCTTGGACTATCTCCGAGGCATATCTGGACAACTTAATAAATTTAAGACTGTACTCCTTAACGGTCATCCCTCGTTGCTTCAAGTTCACGAACTCATCAAGCTTCACCTCCCTCAACCCTTTAGGAAATAAATGGTCAAGGAAAGTAGTTTCAAACTCCTCCCACGCTGCCGGCTCAGCATCCTCACCTCTACTATCTTCCCATTAGTTGTACCAGATGTTTGCAACATCCCTCAGCTGGTAGGGGGTAAGCTCAACTCCCTCAATCTCATTTGCGTGCATAGCTTTCAAGACCTTATACATCTCATCAATAAAGTTCTGTGGGTCTTCCTCAACCTTTGACCCCATAGAAGCTGGCGGGTTCATCCTCAAGAAACCTCTAAGTTGGGTTGCAGATGTGAACTCCTATGAGCTAGAGCTAGGAGCCTGAGCTTGACTGTTACCCTGGGAGGCCACTAACCAAATGGATCTCCTAAACTTCGCCTCTAAGGTGGGAGCTGGTTGGGATTGTGTAGGGGGAGCTTGTGGGACCTCAACAGTCCTGGTAGGCCATCCCTGTGTCCTTGTCTCGGTCTGAACTGGGACCTCTGGTTGAGGATTCTTAGAAACTAGGGCTGAGGCATCTCTCTGAGTAACTATTCATTTTGGCAACATTCTGCAAACGTGTAACGCATGAATTGTAATAGGATTTCCATAGAGTTAAACTCTATCACATAAATTCATATCATAAGAGAAGGGTAGCACTTCCTAATGTCCTATAGCCTCCAGCTAATGTGGTGCACAACATACCCATAACCAAGACTCTACCAGACACAATTTCATAGACTTCCTAGGAAACTCAAATTTTGTGCCCTGATACCAAGTTTATCACGTCCCGGGAGGATACCCTATGCGTAAATGGCACTCAAAGACTATTGCTATCCCCCAAGTGAACCACCTAGTCTCATGACATTCATTCAGTCAGTTGATTAGTGGAAGATATTAAAGAATAATCTAAGATATCAATGGGCTACAAGACTCATCAATTCTGTCTATCACATGGAACAAGATTAACAAAAGGACACAATTTTAAAATATAGAGAAAGGGGAAAAGAATCCCAACATCAACTATCATCTATCTGTGTCTATGAAGCCTCTATAACTACTATCTAAGCAGGTAGCATGATAGGCCATAGCTACCACAACTCAAAAGAAAATAACTCAAATAAATAAAAGAAAGAACGACCCTCCGAATGCAAGGGAGGACTCACCAAGTGTTTGGCGGGAAGTCTGTGAACCTCAACGATTCTCTTGCTAAAGTCCTATGTCTACTGAATCTGTATCACGAAATGATGCAGCACTAAAGGGTTGTTAGTACGTGGAATATACTGTATGAAAAATGGGCTAAAGTAAACAGTATAGGCAAGACAATATAATTCGACATCAGCTCATCAGTTACTCAATCCCAATTCAGGATAAGGAATAGGACACTATCATATCACCACCAATCAAGACTCATACTATCACATCAACATCAGAGTACTATCATCACATAACCTATCTAGGAGTTTCTCTAACCGACAACCATCGCCTATAAGATGGTGATGATACAATAAAGAGATGTCGTTGCCACATCCATCCAGTACGTTGTTGGGGTAAAGAATGATTCTATTGGTGGATCCATAAGTTTGTCAAGTCCTCTTTTGGGACAAAGGAAATATCTGCTTTCACCGTCCAATCCTAACCTATGCTAGACATGTAGTTAATGAGTGTGAGTGAGACTCACTCTTACCCATTTCAATGCTCGATACTCCTCCCATGACTCAACTTTCTCATAAAATGTCAATCAATCAAGAATTTCCATCACCTAGCCTCTTCGGGCAAGAAACCTCGACTCATCTCATCATCTATCAACTTAAGGAGTAGGACCATTCTTTCAAGATTAATTTCAATCTCCTTTAGACTCTAGGATACTCATATCATTAACTTTAGTCATCAATGCAGTTATCTCTAGACCCGGACCATAGCAAACAGCACACCCAAATGGTCAAGGTTCTAGACATTACCCCTAAGTTCATTCTTGAAGTCTTTAGTTAAGGAAACCATTTAGGGCATACACATAATCATTTAATATTTCACTTAAATAGTTAATTCAATTTATGATGATCATAAATCTAAGAAAATATATAGAAATTAAAGATAGTTTTCAAGATAACATTCAAGAACACACAGAAAAAACCCATCACATTCAACTATTAAACCTAATTCAATCATAGGGCACATGGGAGAACAATCTCATGTTCTGAGTAGCCTTTACATATCTGGAATGAAGAATTACCTAGCCTTTTAAGTAATTATACTTGACTTTGGGACCCTAAAGCTTTTTCTTCTTCCTCTCTCAGAACTTATGCACTTAGAACTAGAATATAATGGGCTTTTGAAACCTCTCGTATAACTAACAGGCTTAAAACATGTTTTGGGACATAAAAATAGGTTAGGGATATCCAAAATACCCTTCCCAAAATTAAAAGAAGAAACATCACTAAAAATGCACTGGTCCGTGATATGCCAGGGGCGCGGACCAGTGTATTTTCCTCCAAATCAGTTAACGAATTTTAAACATCCTATCAATATTTTTAAAATAAATATAAGTGTCACTTCACACCTTGTTTGTGTCGCGCCAGGGTTGCGAACTGACACTGTTTTCGAATTAATTGACAAAAATTATTTTTTCGACCTGGTTGCTCTAAAATCGGGTCGAGATCATTTTCCTACTCAATCTTTTGCACTGATCGCAGATTCGGTCTCAGATTTTTCATCGAAGCTTTGGAAGATGCATTATGCACATGATTACATTCAAGGGGCATTTAGGTAGTTTTGCAGGGTGTTAAAGTACCCACCTTTCTCTAAAATGCCCAACCATGTAAACCTAGATTCCAAAGCTTGAATCTTCCTTGATAAGGGCTACATAGAATCTCTAAGAAAGCCAAACTACCTATGCTAGCTGTCTTTCAGCTCAATAAATTTTCCACCTTATGTATACACACACACATAGACAATGTAATATACTGCTCATGCTTAAGTTACTTAGCTCAGACATATACAATCACGATCTCAATTCAGCCAATGCAACACGGATTACATCAAATGATGCAAATTCAGGGTTCATAATGTGAAACATAATTTAATACTCTAACTTAATATAACCAACATGCAACTCATTAATCCATTCATAATTATGCATGAAATATCAATAATAAGTGCAAGAAACTCAAATAATGAGATAATGGGATTTTGCTACTTAATCTCTACACTTTATTTTGATCATGCATTTGAAGAGAGCATATGGAAGAACTTAGTCCAATGCTTTAAGAAGCCTTACATACCTGAAACTTCAAAGAACAATAGACTCTCGAACAATCTCTATTCTCATGCTTGGAACCCTAGGTTTTTCCTCTCCTCGATGCTTTCAAGATTTCGAAGTGTGAAATGAGTAATAATACTCTTAGGTTACTGATAAGAGGTCCAAAACAAGTCCAACATTTCATAGATTTTAATTAAACAAAGTAGGAAAGTATGAAAATGCCCCTCTTTAAAACTGTCGAAGGGAACCACAAAAACCCATCTACAGGTCATACTTCCACCTATAGCGTAAGTTTCCTTCGTCATTAGGGGTTCCTGAAATTTAGTTTACTGGAAATTGGATATATGATCTGGAAACCCTTTTTTATGGGCCATAAAAGGAATGACAGGCCATCCTATTAATCATGGTTCAAGATCCAGAAAAGTTATTTTTTGAATCATCAAACCACGAAACCCATTCTGTGGCACATGGATTGAAGTACAGTCCATAGAAGGACTCGTACATAGGACTTAGACTTAGAAAAGATTCTTAATTCACATGGGCAACTACGAGGTCCAATTTACATGATGTAGATGACCCTTCATAGTTTCTCCCAGTGATTTTTCTCAGTCATTATCTTAGCTTCTCTTGGGCATTTATAGCAAACTAGGTGGAATGAATTTGGGGGTGTTACAACCTAGCTGGGTATTACAGGCAATTTGTCCAAGGCTTTTCTTCTACAACAATCCCGCTGACCAGGCTAGGCTCATTCAAAAGATGCTCCATTCTTATGGATGGATGAGCATGAGGAGAGCTTCTAAAGCTCAAATAATTTTTTAACTACAACTCCTATTTTGACATTGCTAGAGGAGGATGTTAATTTCATATTCTATTGTGAAGCATCGGGGTTTGGTTTGGGTGGAGTCTTTATGCAAATAGGAAGGGTGATAGCTTATGCTTCTAAATAGTTGAAGGCTCATGAGAAGAACATGACTTGGAGCTGGCAACTCTTGTGTTTGTGTTAAAGCTATGGAGGCACTATCTTTATGGGGTTCATTGTGATATCTTCATATTCAGTTAGAAAGACCTGAACTTGAACAAAGGAATTGGATTAGGATTCTAAATGATACGATGTTACTACATTATACCACCAAATGAAGGCCAATATAGTGGCAGATGCTTTGAGTAGAAATGCTTCCAGTATGGGGAGTCTTGCAACTATTCGGGTTGAGGAGTGACCCTTGGCTAGAAATGTTTAAAAATTAGCAAATGGATTTGCAAGATTACAGATTTTAGATCAATGTGGAGTGCTTGCTTCTATTGAGGCTCACTCATCCTTAATGGATCAAATTCATACGAGGCAGTTTGAGGATGAGAATCTATGTCAGATTCGTGATAAGGTGGTTAGAGGGGAGGATAAGGAAGCCAAGCATAATTTAAGTGTGTTTTGAGGACTGGGAGTTATGCTTGTGTGCCCAAGGTGGATGATTTGATTAGATTGATACTTGAGGAGGGTCACTCTACTAGGTATTTTATCCATCTGGATGGTAACGAAGATGTATCATGATCTGAGTCAGTATAATTAGTGGTGCAAGATTAAGAGAGAAAAATCAGAGTTTGTAGCCAGGTACTAGACATGCCAGCAGGTCAAGTGTTAGCACTTGAGGCTAGATAGATAGCTTCAAAGAATAGTACTCCCTAGTGGAAGTGGGAGTGCATTGCCTGAAACGCTCCCAAAATGTGCTTCAGAAATTCCATAATCGTAATTTTCATGTATCTCAAAATATGTGCGTGATATCAAAAATCTAACTTCATATTCTCGATTAGGAGGAAAATTGAGTAGGAAATGGGTATAAGCCAGATTATAGAGGACGCGTAGAAAAAAATAATGTTCGCTATTTATGATTTCCAGAAAGCATCCATACCCTGTCCGCGACATGCCAGGGGCGCGGATCAATGTTATTTATTCCTCCGCAATAGGTCTATATTGCGGATCAGACACGGACCAGTACAACTTTTTCCTTGATTTTTTCTATGCGACCAAGGGCGTTGGGGTCATATCCCTATGCCTACCTAAATATGAAATCACTCATACTTAGCCATTTTTCAACTCTATATCACTTAAGACCCTTTCAAAAATGTCTCTAAGACTTAACCAAATATCTCATTCCAAATTCAAGGATTTCAAGCTTTACTTTGGAACTCAAAGATTAACTTCAAGCTCTAAGTTTCCTTCAGGCTCATCTCAAGAAAACCCAAGTTTGAGGTATGTGGGTTTGATCCATTGGGTCCTTTCACCCATGGAGCCCAACCTTCCGTTTTCATGAAAATGACATATTTTTAAGTTGTATTACCTATGAGTAACTTTTATTATGAATTATGAGCATAAATTATGTTGGAGTTTATGAAGTATTGATTGATTAAGCATGACTACCCACTTCAAGATTATACCATGAGTTGATTTTGTCTATTGAGACTATGCATGTTTTGAGCTATGAAACTATGATCTATTATGAGTTTTGATAATGGATTTCAAGGTACCCTACATGAGGGTTTTACTACATGTTGGTGGGTTGATTTGCATTAAGTTTACTCATCTTACTTCACTCTTGAATTGTATGATTTTGAACAAGTGTCATGAACCTACCATGTGTTTGATAAAATATCAAGTCAAGAATTCTCAAGTTATTGATGATCTACTACTTGATTTACATATAAAGTGACTATATGATGATTAAGGTCTCTCAAGTATGTATTGAATTCATGAAAAGTACCGATAACGCTAGAAGTATCTAGTTAAGCCCTATTTCAAGATTTTTACCTCTTGTGAGCCATTCATGTTAAAGCAATAGTTCATCTATGATTATAATCTATACTCATGTTCAAGTTAGGCTCATTACTAGAGGTCAAACATGTTTATGAGCTACTCAAGTCATGTTCTTACAAGATATTCATGTTATGATTAACGTATAATTCTTTCTAGTATTCCATAGGATTAGGCTTAGCACAGATGGATTGAATGTCGGCATGGACTATCATCAAGGGTCCATACTTCTTTCCTCAAACTATGATTTACAAGCATTTTTATTATGAGCATTGATCATGCATGCCATATTGAGATTATGTATCTATTGTTATGATTATGCATTTTGACTATATTGGCTTAAGTCTTGCTGCATTGCATCCCGCATACTTAGTTCATTCGAATGCACTAACGCATACTCTGTGTCTATAAGATATTACCATGTAGGGACTGAAGCTCCTTTTGATCATCCTCCACATGGCTAGTTGACATTTCGGAGATAAGGTTTGGTGAGTCCTCAAGTCCGAAGACAATATCTATGTCACTCTTGCAATTTGAGACTTCTTATGTTGAACACTTATTACTATGAGGGTGAGCCCGGAAAGTGTCTTGGCCCCCGCTCCATTCCATGGTAGTGGTGTTGTTGGATATTATGATGTACTTATGCTATGATTTTGACTCTTTATGCTTTTATGAATATCATGATTTCATTTAGTCCCACTTCTCTTTTTACTTTATCTCTTGTTGTTGTTTACTTTTCTTCCGCAACCAAGGATGTGCGATTGATATGCTAAGAGGCTTGTTTGGGTCCTTTCAGGTTCCCATTCGCTGTGCCACGTCTAGGCCCTAGGCTTGGGTCGTGACATTGCCATGGACTTTGTTGTTTGCTTACCTCCTACTATTAGGGGGAGGGGTTTTGACTTTATTTGGTTAGTGCCAATATCGTAACGTTTTCAATGTCATCACATCTCAATATATCATTGTCATCTCAATATAGGAATCATCTTAATATAAAAATCAAATAATTTACAAGATCACATGTATTACTAATTCACAATTAATTCACAAGTAAAAATTTCACCAAATGGATAATTACTCAATCTGAAACTTCATGATCAAAGCCTATGATGATACAATTTCACCCTAAAGTACTCAAAAAAAAGGTTAGAAATATACTTGCCTTAAATATTGTCTCGAATCAAGTTAGATCCACAACTTTTCCCATTCCACGATAATCCAAATCACCACAATCTATTCAAAGACAACATCACAATCACACAACGAATCTAATGACACTATTTCAACTGAAGGGAAAAATGATTAAAAAAAATCCCATCTCAAGAAAAGTAACTAGAACCTGAAAATTAATACTTGAAAGTGTTCCCCAAGTAATAAGTACTTCAATGGTGAAAATCATTTTTGAAAACTGAGTTAAAATGAGGTAGAAATCATCGATCGTATTAGGAAGCAAAATCCAAAATATCCCCCAATTGCTCAATTAAAATACCAAATTATAAGTTAAAAACACAATTTCATCAATCGAAATTAAATAAATAGTCCAAAAAATAGTTACCCAATAGATTTGTCTCGAAAAACCTCTCAAAAATGAAGCTTGAAATATTTAAAAATAGTGGAACATGGCTATTCTCAATATCTTAAAAGAGTTCACTGTTCAAGTACAGTTTATACTTCGTGAACGTGGAGGTCACATGGATGACCCTGTATGAATGCAGTGGCCCATCGCATGAATGCAAAGGCCTGGCGCCTCAATGCCTTGCGAACGTGGTGATCAGCTTCACAAATGCGGAGAACAAAGATACTAGTACTAGATATCAGGACAAATAGCAAGAACATAATATATGCAATTACGAAATGGACCCTCGGTATTCATTCGAAACCCCATGAAAGTGAACCACACATGTAACCCTACTACAAATGACATTCTAGAATCAATAAAATTTTCAGAATTCGATTCCAAGGTCTCCTCGACTTGAAACCCAAAAATGATCGTTTAAACTAGTTAAAGACTCAAATTCTGAGAATAACCTTGAGAACTCTAAAAATTTCAATGAGACCATTTCTAGCATTAGTTTCACCATTTGGAACTATTGAAAATGTCAGAATTTTGATTCGAGTTTCAGAAGTCCGAATGTTGACAAAAGTCAAACTATGATCCAAAATCAACTGAAAATGCAACTTTGGGTCTAAAATCTCTATTTTAACTCCAAATTCAATTTTGTAAGTTCTCCTAGGCCAAATTCTGCATTTCGATGTTGATGGAATTGATGTAACTGAATTTTGATACTCGAAACTCAAGATGACCACAAAACTCAATATTTTCAACTTAAGCCTTTAAAAACTCTTTCTAGTCAAAAATTAGATCTTGAAGAAAAATAATAAAAAAAATTGGCCAGAGGGGGGGGGGAGGGGATTTTTTGAACTATTTTAATTAGGATTTTCTATTGGATGGATGAGTTGATATCATTTTCATTCTTATATGAAGATTACCTTTGAACAAAATAATTTCAATGTTAATTTTTGTCTATTAAAATAGTTTTTCTATATCTAAACTAAAGTGCTTTATTAATTTTTCAATTTTCCTTAGTTTGAAAAATGAAAATAGTATCTTTTTATTAATTAAAGATTATGTACAATCAATAAAATTTTACGGGGGCTAAAATTCAATAAACACATAACACAAGAACTAAATTTCTATTTACACATATTCACTGGCTATTGTACGTACTATATAACGCCCACCAAAAGTTTAAGAGTTTCACTATTTAATTCAATGTTCTGCAATGCTAATTATTTTTTTGTATCTCCTTTTCTCAAAATATTGAAAGAAAAATTCAATGGCCTTTGCTTGTTATGGTATGATGGAAGAAGTTCACGTATGCTTGTTGATCTTAGTAAAGAGAATGCCGTTGAAATGGTTAATTTGTTGAAGTACTCTGACTATAAAGGTGACATTTCCTTGTTGAGCTTATAATCGTTTATTCTTTGATAGAAATAAAATTTGTGTGTTTTTTTTTTTGCCAAAAAGATTTTCATCGATATGATGCCTGTGTGATTTTGGTATTGACCTTTTTTTGGATTCATCATTTATTTGGTAAATCTTGAATTTCTGTTTTCCTTGTTATAATTGTCACACCTCATGAGGATACCCTTGGTGTGGCTGACACTCAGCGACTATTGATAGTTCCCAAGTGAACCACTTGGCCTCATCGTCATATCGCACTCAACAACGAAAAAATAGCTCAAATAGGAAGGCATCATATGAAATAAAATGCGACTCTACTGAGTTATAGCTTATAAACATAATAAGTTGGAATGCAGAATACTCAACAAATCCTCTACTCAGTGTCTACGAAGCCTCTACTCAATAAGTCTAGATGGTTCCATGACACACTATGACCACCTCTGTCAAAGAAGTAAATATTCAATGAAAATAAGAAGGCAACAAAAGGCTCCTCCAAAATGCAAGGAGGGCTCATCAACTCTGGACTGTACTGAACTAGACATCAATAGTGCATGGGCTAAAGTCCTCTATCACCTATATTTGCATCATAAAATAATGCAGGCTCAAATGAATATCAATACATGGAATATACTGGTATATAAAATAGCTCAAAAAAGTAAAACTCAACTCACTAATCTTGACACAATAACTCCAACTCAACTCAGTATATGCAAGTTTAAAGTAAATCATGCTTTAAAAAGTATACTCACTAGGATTAAACTCAGTTTTAAATGTCATGCTTAATTAATATTGCTTAGAAATTTCTCTTAACCGACATCCAATTCCACCACCATTAGCTTGGTGATGCACAACGAATTCGACACCGTTGCTACGCCCGTCCTAAACTTGACACAGAAAAAGGTGATCAAACTCTCTCATGGATCCACTGTAAGGGCCCACTTATGGGACAATAGTCACCAGAACGAGTTGTAACAACTATCTTACACTGGAAACATAATTCTATGGGTTAAAGAAGATATTTACTTCTCCCCACTTAGTGTTCGATATTCCTCCTAAGACTAAAACATGCTCAGCTCATCAATCAACTCAATCCTTAATATCCAGTCAATCAACTTAAATCATAATGCTAAATCAATCAAGTCAACACTCACCCACAATGGGTTATCTCATCTCAATTACTCATCAACAGTCAATCTATGCCAACAATAAAAATTGACTCAGACTCAAATAGTCATTTAGATTCATCAACTTGATTCCTCATGTAGTGTAAGAAAAGTACTCATATGTAGTAATATATGTGCCTCAATGCAACATGCTCCTCAATTTAAATCATATTCAAATTCTCAACTCTAAATACTCAATTTACATCAACTCAAATATTCAATGACATGCATAGAATTTCATAAAATCATGTGATTTAGGATTTATGCTATCAAGTATGAAATACATATGTCAATCTCATATTAATACTCATGCAGTATAGCAATTATCTCATGTAGCATATTAATACCTCATGATGAAAGCAAAGATTTAAAGTTAGGGTAGTAGAATTTTCCAAATCTCAACTTTTTTCTAAATCTTGATCAAGATGATGAAAGGGGCATGTGAAGAAAGGAATTTCACATTTTGGTAAGCCTTACATACCTGGGAATAGGAGGAACAATCAATTTTCAATCAACTCTTGCCCTTGAATTGAAAACCCTAGATCTTTTTTTTTCTTTAACGCTCTCAAAAACTCTCAATATGAAGAATAATGAACAATGGCTCAGGGTTTTGTCTTAAGGATTTATTCAAGCCTAAAAAGACCAAAAGTTTAATGGAATAGAGATTGGAATCATTAAAACTATCAATTGAGTCTACGAGACCCTTTCTATGAGTTGTAGAACATTCTACGAGTCATAGACCACCTCTCGTAAACTAGAGTCTGAAACTTGAAGTTATTGGAAATTAGCACAAGACCTCTTCTACGAGTCATAAACTATTCTACAAGTCGTAGACAACCTTTCGTGAACAAGGCGATCTGAAATTAGACTTCGCTAGAAGTTACCACGGTACACCTCTTTATGAGACGTAAAGGGTTCTACGAGTTGTAAATTCCTCTCGTAAACTAAAGGGTTCTGAAACTTGAATTCTTGGAATTTACTATGAAACCCCACTCTACGAGTCGTAATGGATTTAGTAGACCTGCTTCTGCAGCTTTTCTCATATTTGTCTCAGCATCTCCCGTATGTCCACCCCAGATCAGGTAGAAAGAGTTAGGGGGTGTTATATTGTCTCCCTCTTGGGATTATTCATCCTCGAATGAAGAGAAATCTAGAGATTTAGGTCAAGGAACAAATCTCCATATGGACTCTAATAATCAACCAGCTCTCAACTCAATCATGCAGTCAAGAAAATCAAGAAATTTAGCAAGTAAAACACTCAAACATTCAACAAATCATATCAATCCTCACCCAGACTCTAGAACTCTATTGTCTATCATATTGATAATGAAAGAAGAACGCAAGGAATGGAAATTTAAGAATTAGTAAATTCATTACCATCAACTCACTCATTATCAGTAAGCAAGAGTGAATGAGGGTATTTAGCTTTTATATCCTCCGCCTCCCATGTAGCTTCTTCTACAAATTGATTCCTCTACAACACTTTGATAAATGCAACCTTTGCAGTTCTTAACTTGCAAACCTGTCAATCAAGAATTTGAATAGAAATCTCCTCATAACTTAGGTTGTCTTTTACTCTAATACTTTCAACAAGCACAACTAACTTTCGATCTCCTAAACACTTCTTGAGCATGGAAATGTTGGGAACTAGATGTATGGCCTTTAACTCTGATGGCAATTCTAACTCATATGCTATGTTACCCACTCTCTTTATGATCTGATAAGGGCCAACGTAGCTCAGGCTCAACTACCCTTTCTTTCCAAATCTTACCACACCCTTCATTGGCGACACTTTCAAATACAACCAATCATTGACCTCAAACTCTAAATCTCTTCTTCTGAAGTCAATATAGGATTTCTAGCTTCTTTCTGTTGTCCCCATCCTTTCTTGAATGATCTTCACCTTATCCATAGATTGATGAACCAAGTCCGAACTAATCAACTTTGTTGTACCTACCCTCAAACCATCCAATCGACGACCTACACCTCCTCCCATAAATTGCCTCATATGGGGCCATCTGAATGCTTGAATGGAAGCTATTGTTGTAAGCAAACTCTATCAAAGGCAAGTGGTCATACCAATTACACTTAAAGTCAATGGCGCAAGCTCTCAAAATGTCTTTCAAAGTCTGAATCGTATGCTCTGCCTGGCCATCTGTCTGTGGGTGGAAAGTAGTGCTAAGGTGCATCTTCGCACCCAAACCTTTCTGAAAGATCTCTAAAACTGGGTGGTGAATTGAGCTCCTTTATCTGAGATAACAGACATGGGAACCCTATGTAATTCAATGATCTCCCTTATGTACAATCGGGTGTAATCCTCTGCGGTGTTTGTCTTCTTAACCACTAAGAAGTGTGTGGATTTAGTTAGCCAATCAGTTATCATCGAAATTGAATCAAATTGTCTGCAGGACTGGGTAGGCTTGTGACAAGGTCCACGTTGATAATCTTCCATTTCCACTCTGGAATCTCAAAATTCTGAGCCATTTCACATGGACTTTTGTGCTCAACTTCAACTTGTTGACAATTCGGACACTTAGAAACAAACTCGACAATAGCTCTCTTCATTCAACTCCACCAGTAGACTTCCCTCAAGTCATCGTACATCTTAGTATACCCTAAACTGATGGAATATCTAGAGTTGTGGGCCTCGACCATGATTATCTCTCGAACCCCATCAATATTTGGAAAACATAATTTGCCTTGATACCTCAATACTCCATTTCCCCTTTTGGTGAAAACCATCACTTTTTGCTTATGCACATATGCCTTTAGTTGTAATAACACATGATCTCGATCTTGTTTCTCTTTTACCTGCACCACTAGGGACGATGTGACCCGTTATGCATTAGAATTCCTCCCTCGGCTAAGTCATCTAATTAGACTCCCAATCGTGCCAATTTTCATGGACCTCTTTGGCTAACTCTCTCTTCTCCTCTTCCATATGGGTTGTGCTTCCCATAGACAACCTACTAAGAGTATCAACAACAATATTAGATTTACCTGGGTGATAGAGGATGCTCATGTCATAGTCTTTATGCTATTCAAGACATCTTCTCTACCTCAAGTTAAGCTCTTTTTGGCGAAGACGTATTGCAGGATCTTGTGGTCTATAAATACTTCAACATGCGTTCTTTATAAACAGTGGCGCCACAACTTATGAGCAAAAACTACTACTGCCAACTCCAATTCATGAGTGGGATAGTTCTTCTCATGTACCTAAGTTGTCTAGAAGCATAGGCCACAACCTTTCCCTTCTGCATTAACACACAACTCAATCTTACCCTCGAAGCATACTAGTAAATCACAAATCGATCTGTTCTACCAAGCAGGGTCTATCCTGGTGTGGTACTGAACCTCGTCTTCAACTCTTGGAAACTTTTCTCACTCATTAGACTATTGAAACTTGACCTTCTTCTGAGTCAAATTAGTCAACGGTGCAGATTGAGAAGAAAATCCTTCAACAAACCTTCGATAATAGCCAGCTAATCCCGAAAAACACCTTATCTCTGTCGATGAGGTTGGTATTGGCTAATTCTTAACTGCCTAACTCTTTTGAGTGTCCATTCTAATCCTATCTACAGAAATCACATGACCTAAGAAAGCCATGGACTTGAGCCAAAACTCACATTTAGAATACTTTTCATATAACTCATTATCTCTGAGTGTTTGAAAAGCGATTCTGAGGTGATTGGCATGCTCCTTCTCATCTCTGAAATACACCAAGATATCATCAATAAACATGATTGTAATCATATCAAGATACTATCTGAATACTCTGTTCATCAGGTCCATAAAAGTCGCGGGCACATTCATCAACCCAAACGACATCACCAAAAACTCAAAGTGATCATATCAGGTTCAAAAAGCCATCTTCAAATTGTCATGTTCTCTCACTTTCAATTAATGATAGCCTGATATAAGCTCTATCATAGAGAAAATTGTGGCACCCTAAAGTTGGTTGAACAAATCATCAATCCTTGGAAAGGGATACTTATTCTTAATATTCACCTTGTTCAACTAACGGTAATTAAAACACATCTTCATAGAACCATCTTTCTTTCGCACAAATAGGACTAGAGAACCCTGTGGAAAAACAATTGGCCTTATGAATCCTTTATCTAACAAATCCCTCAACTGCTCTTTTAACTCTTTCAACATCACAGAGGCCATTCTATAGGGTGGAATATAGATATGTTGGGTGTTAGAAAGAACATCAATTCGAGGTCAATCTCCCATTCAGGAGGGATTCCGGGAAGATCCTCAGGAAACACATCAAGAAACTCGCTTACAATGGGGATAGACTCCAGAGTAGGGGGCTCAACATCATCAGACTTGACTCACACAAGGTGATAAATACATCCTTTAGAAATTAGTCATCAACCCTTGAGGTAAGAAATAAACTTACCCTTTGGTGCAAGAAAATATCCCTTCCACTCAATAACAAGCCCATTTGGAAACTGGAACTTGACAGTCCAAGTTCAGCAATCAACATAAGCATAACAGGCATGAAGCCAGTCCATACCAAGGATCATATCAAAATCAACCATCTCCAACTCAATCAAATCGACAAGAGTATCCCTATGATAGATGGACACCACACTATCTCTAAAGATTCTCTCAGCTCGAATAGACTCACCAATAGGAGTAGTAACAGAAAATTACTCAAGCACGCACTTAGGAAGAATCTCAAATCTACTAGCCACATATGGCATCACAAAACAACAAGTCACACCCAGATTAAGTAAAGCATAGCAAGGAAAGTTAAAAACTCAAAGCATACCCATCCCATCATCTGGTGCAACCTCTTGGTCCTATCGGTTCCCCATTGCATACAAATGGTTTGTCCTACCGTCTGCCCATGGTACAACACTTCTCTAGTTACCCCTCTCTGGTTGTGTTGTGGTAGAAGACTAGGCCTTATTTCCCCACATTGGATAGTCCTTTTGAAAATGGCCCAGCTGTCCACACTTGTATCAACCATTCCCTCCATCTCTATATTCTCGTAAATGCATCCTACCATATTTCCCACAAGGTGGCTTCCCTTTAGAGCCTAGTGTCGCATTTGCCTGAGACTGTGCACCCTGTGCCCTAAAGTTTGGTTGACCTTGGGCCATCTGATAATATCTCTGGCTCCGGGCTAGTGCACTGGCTGAAGATGGTGCATAGTCTGAGGACCTCTTATGGAAGTAAGACTTATCTCCCTTACCCTATTTGGTTTGACTGGGCTCAGGCCCTGGTGATCTAGCTTTCTTACTCAGATGCTGCTGTCTATCCTTCTTCTTGTCTTCCTCAGTCTGCTGGGCATAAACGATCATTATGGAGATAACCATACCGGGAATTATCAATGTCATCTTGCACTTTCTCTTCACCTTCTACTCGATTCGGATACAAATTTCCTCATCTTCGCTCTCACATCCGAGACCATCTATGAGACATACCTAGAAAGTTAGATGAACTTCAGGATATACTTTCTAATAGTAATCCCTTTTTGTTTCAAATTCACAAACTCCTCAACCTTTCCTCTCTCAGCTCCTGAGGAAAAAAGTGATCTAGGAAGGCACTTTCAAACTTATCCCAGGCAACAGGCTCAACATCATCACCTCAACTCTCTTCCTACTGATTTTACCAAACATTAGCCACATCCTTGAGTTAATAGGCAGTAAGCTCAACCCCTTTAGTCTCAGTCGCATGCATGGTCTTCAGCACCTTCCACATCTCATCAATAAAGTTCAGAGGGTTTTCCTCAACCTTTGACCCCGTGAAGATGGGTGGGTTTATCCTCAGAAATTCTTATAGTTTGGAGACAGTTGTCGGCTCATGAGAGCTAGAATTAGGTATTTGTGCACCCTGATTCCAGTTTGGGCAGCTACTAACTGTGTGAGCATGGCGATATCTCCTTTGAAGCCAGCCTATTTAGTGGGAGCACGTGGAGTAGTAGGTGTCACAGAAACACCGGCAGTCCTGGCCGATTGACCTCAGCCCCTCATTTCTACCTGACGAGGCACCTATGAATTAAGGTTCTCAGCATTGCTAGTTAAAGCATTCCTTTAGGTTACAGTGCGTCTTGGAGGAATAATCTACAATCACGTAATGCAAAAGTTAGAGAAGAGTTTTGTAGAGTTTCAACTCTGTTGCACGAGCTCAGAATACATAAAGAGGGTAACAATTCCTAATGTCCTATAGCCTCTTGCTTATGAAGTGTGCAGCATAACACATACATAAACAAGACTCTACCAGACACGACTTCATAGACTCCTTAGGACTCTTAAACTCTGTGGTTTGATACTAAGTTTGTCATGCACCAGGACGGTACCCTTGGTACGGCCGACACTCAACAACTATTGGTAGCCCCAAGCTAACCACTTGACCTCATGGTCACATTGTAATCAACAATGGAAGAATATGAAACACCCCTCATGTGCTTTAGAATACCCTATAATCGTAATTTCCATATATCTTGAAATCCCTGCGCAATTTTAGAAATTCAACTTAATATTCTTGATTAGAGGGCAATATTGAGTAGAAAATTGGTTAAAACCAAAATTTTAGAAGACCCATAGAGAAAATAATTCTCGCTAATTAATCAAATTCTTGTGGCCCTGCTTGCTCAGGTCGCGACATGCCTGAGGTGTGCCACTGTGTAAAAGTTGGCTTCGCATTTGGTCTGCGTCGTGCCAGGCGTGCGGACTAATGCATTTTGTGCCTTGTTTTTCCAACTTAGTTTAAGGGCATTTGGGGAATCACCCAATGCCCATTTAAACGTGAAATCTTCCATACGTAGTCATTTTTCAACTCTGAAACTCCAAAAGGTTCTCTTTAAACCTCTTCAAAATATTATCAAATCCTCTTTTCAAATTCAAGGATCTCACGAACAACTTTGGATTCAAGGACCCAATCCAAGCTTTAAGTGTCCTTCAAGTTCACTCTAAAAAAATTCCTATGTTTAAGTTATGTGGGTCTTCATTCATGGGTCCTTTCACACATAGAGCCCTACCTTCTCATTTTATGAAAATTGCATGATTACAATTTATATCTTATGTGTATCTCTTATTATGACTTATGAACGTAAATTATGTTGCATTTATCATGTATTGATTGATTATGCATGAATATCTATTTTAATCTCATACCATGAGTTGATGTATATCTACTGAAGTTTTCCATGATGTGAACTATTAAAACTATGAACTATCATGAATTTTGAGATGAATTTCAAAATACCCAAAATGAGGGTTTTACTACAATATTCGTGGACTGAGTCAAATTGATTTACTCCTTCTTGTTATACTCTTGGGTTGCAAGATTTTGAACGAGTGTCATAAACCCACCACGTGTTTGATGAAATTACATGACAAGACTTTTTATGTTGTTGATGAGCTTTTGCATGATTTACAAGTCAACTGATTGCAAGATAAGTATAGGCATACAAGCATGTATTGAATTCATGAAAAGTATCTATGATGTTACAAGTGACAAGTTGAGCCATATTTCAAGATTATCCTCTTGTGAGCTATTCATGTCAAGTTGAAGGATCAAACATGATTATTATTTTACCCTCATGTTCAAGTTCTAGTAAGCTCATTTGAAGAGGTCAAGCATGTGGATGAACTACTCATGTCATGCTATCATGTCTCTTTCAACTTATTCATGTTATGATTAAAGTATGGTTAATTCAAGTATTCTGTTGGATTAGACTTAGCATCAATTGAGGCTTAAGATGGAGGCTCGACTCAAGGTGTCATTATATAAAGTTTGTAGTCTCTAAACTATGTGTCACCATAGGATCTTGTGATTTCCCTAAATGGGCTTTGCCAGTGGATCCATCTAGTTCATGTTATTGTGTTTGGTTTGCCTTGGCAAGTAGACCACACTTCGCCGGGGGGTGTAATGCCCAATTACCTTACAGAGGGGGTGTAATGCCTTGGATTCCAATTAGTATCTCGCTTGGTATATGTCGATTCGGGTCTCCTCCAACATATGTATGATATATTATGCAAGTTAAATATTTCATATGCACATTTGATTACAAGCTTTGATCATACATGTCATATTGAGATTATATCCATTGCCTATATGTATGCATTTTGAATATGATGGCTTATGTCATTGTTGCATTGCACCCCACATACTTAGTACATTTCAAGTACTAATACATACTCTATGCATATGTGATATTACTATGTAGGGACCAGAGCTCTTATCGATCATCCTTCTCCACGTGGCTAGTTAGGTTCTTTGACGAAAGCTTTGGCGAAGCCTCAACTCCGAGGACAATATCTATATTATTCATGCTATTTTGAGACTTTTTCTTTATGTTTATTACATATTATCATGAGGGTAAGCCTAGGAGGTGTTGTTAGATACTATGTTTGTATATACTTATTAGCTCGACTCTTCTTATGTTTTATGATTATGGAAGACTTCGCTTAGTCCTGCTTCCCTTTCTAAATACTTGACTCTTATTATTTTCTTATTTTACTTTCGCAACCAAGGATGTTTACATGATATGCTCATAGGCTTGTTCGGGTTGTCTCCAAACTTTCCATTCACCGTATCATGTCTAGTACCTGGCTTAGGTCATGAAAAGCATCATATCAGAGCACTAGGTTGTTAATGGTCCTCAGAAATCCAACACAGCGCATCGAGTAGAGCCTTATTCATGGTTATGAAATGCGCCACAACTATCAGTAAGATACTGTGAGGCGTTTTAGGAAATGTTTCACTTCTTCATGAATTATGTCGTGGTTTAGATGTAAAGGTAAGGCTTTCCCCCTAACGAATGCTCTTTTGCTTCTAGATCATCCCACTACCAAGAGAAACACTAAGAAGAGCTCGTACACCTAAGGAGCGACCGACCCCTCCCGCTCCTCAGGTTCCTCGAGAAGGTGGGGTGGCCCAAGATGAGTTCCAGAATGCGATCACTATGTTGGCCCATACTATGTCCAACCAATTGAACCAAGGGGCCCAAGTTCCTCATGCTCCTACTCTGGCCTCAAGAGTGTGGGATTTCCGAGTATGAACCCTCCGGAGTTTCATGGATCCAAGGCGGAGGAAGATCCCCAATAGTTCATCGATGAGGTGTGTAAAGTGCTATCTATCATGGGGGTAAATTCGGAGGAGAAGACAGAATTAGCGGCCTACCAACTCAAAGGTGTGTCCCAAATTTCGTTTTCTCAATGTAAATTGGAGAGGAGAAATGATGATGTTATTCCTTGGAGGAGTTCAAAGTTGCCTTCCACAATCGGTTATTCCCGATTGAGTTGGGAGATGCTACAATGATGGAGTTAATGAATCCTAAGCAAGGTTCTACGAGCATGAGGGAGTATGCCCTCAAATTCAACAAGCTCTCAAAGTATGCTCCTCATTTGGTTATCGACCGTAGATCAAGGATGAACAAGTTTGTGTCGGGGGTATCTGACTTAGTAAATGAAGAGTGTCGTGCCGTAATACTTATAAGTAATATGGAATTTTCTTGGCTTATGACATATGCCGAACAACTTGAGGGAGAAAAACTTAGAAAGAGGAGAATTGGGGAGTCCAAGAGAGCTCAGTTTAAGGGTGGCTTCTAAGGTTCTATGGGTGGCCGATTTCAACAAGGTCACTAGTTCCAAGGCCAAGGGTCCTCTAATGCTCCTAACAAGAGGTTTGATAATGATAGGTTGTCTAACCCAATGTTCCAAGGTAGAATGGTGGGATGACTAATCATAGCATCCAAAAATGTGGGAGATACCATGGTGGTCCATGTTTGAAGAACTCTAATGCTTGCTTCGATTGTGGTGAAGTGGGTCATATATTTATAGATTGCCCTCTTGCTCAACACAAGGGTAGAAATTACAATCCTCAAGGCCAAGGTGCTAATGTTGGTCAAAGGGAAAAAGGAGGCCAACAACGGGGTTCTCTAAGGCAAAATAGGTTTTGTTCTCTCAAAGGAAGTCAAGAATTGGATGAAGTGCCCAATATTGTTACCAGTATGTCCAAGGTTTTTTGATTATGATGTGTACACATTGATAGAACTAGGTTCCACTCTTTCTTTTATTTACTCCTTTTGTTGCATAAAAGCTTAATATGTTTCTCTAATTATTGTGTGAACCTTATGAAGCGTCTACCCTATTGGTGAGTCCATTATTACTAAAAGAGTCTATATAGATTGTTCCGTGTTCGTATTTGCATAAAGTCTTGCCTTGTGATTATGCTGAACTTGACATGGTGGATTTTGATATTATTCTTGGGATGGATTAGTTATATGCATATCATGCTTCCACTGATTGTAGGACTCGTAATGTTAGATTCCAATTCCCTAATGTGCCTGTCCTTGAGTGGGAAAGATGTAATGTGGTGGTCAAGGGTAGATTTATTTCTTGTCTTAAAGCCCAAAATTTTATTTCTAAGGGTTGCATTTATTATCTTGTAATGGTTAGGGATGTTAAGTCTAAGGCCCTTCTCGTTGAGTCGATTTCGGTAGTCAATGAGTTTTTTGATGTGTTTCCTGATGTGCTTCCCAGTGCTCCTCCCGAAAGGGAAATAGACTTTGATATAAACCTTCTTCCTAATACGCAACCCATTTCCATTCCCCCTAACTGTATGGCCCCGGTGGAGTTGAAGCATCAATTGAGGGATTTGTTGGAGAAGGATTTCATAAGTCCTAACAAGTCACCTTGGGGTGAACTAGTGTTGTTTGTAAAGAAAAAAGATAGTTCTCTTAGAATGTGCATCGATTACCAACAACTCAATAGAGTCTCCATAAAGAACAAGTATCCTCTACCAAGGATAGATGACCTTTTTTATCAACTACAAGGGGCTAGTTACTTCTCTAAGATTGATATTCGGTCCGGGTACCACCAAGTGAGAGTGATAAAGTGTGATATTCCCAAGATGGATTTTTAATTTGTGGTAATGTCCTTTGGTTTGACTAATGCACCGATAATATTTATGAATCTCAGGAATAGGGTCTTTAAACCCTACCTTGATATGTTTGTGGTGGTCTTTATTGATGATATCTTGATTTATTCTCGTAGTAAGAAAGAACATGTGAATCACTTGAAGGTATTGTTGCAAATTTTGAGGGATGAGAGGTTGTTTGCTAAATATGAAAAGTGTGAATTATGGTTGAAAGAGGTTGCATTCCTAGGGCATGTGGTGTCGGGTGATGGAATTAAAGTGGACCCCAAGAAAATGAAAGTGATAAGGAATTGGCCTAGGCTCTTGACTCCGACATATAGTAGGAGTTTCTTAGGTTTGGTGAATGGTTTCTCTTACATGGATTCCCCTAGGATTAAGTTGAATCAAAAGAAGGAAAATAGTTTTGGACCGATGAATGTGAAAAAAGTTTTCAAACTTTGAAGGAAAAGCTCATATCCGCTCCTATTTTAGCTTAACCAGAAGGGCTAGAAGGTTTTGTGGTTTATTGTGATGCCTCAAAGGTTAGTTTGGGCTGTGTTTTGATGCAAAACGGCAAGTTTATAGCATATGCCTCTAGGCAACTTAAGGTGCATGAGAGAAATTATCCCACCCATGATTTTGAATTGACGGTCGTGGTGTTTGCCTTGAATATTTGACGTCATTACTTGTATGGAGTTCATGTAGGTGTGTTTACCGACCACAAGAGTATCCACTATGTGTTCACACAAAAGGATCTTAACTTGAGACAAAGAAATTGGTTAAACTCCTTAAGGATTATGTCATGCGTGTGCACTACCATCCCGCTAAAGCAAATGTTGTGGCTGATGCTCTATGTAGAGTGCCCATGGGTAGTCTAGCTCATATTGATGTTGGTAACAAGGAGTGGCTACAGAAGTTCACCGGTTGGCTAGGTTGGGGGTTAGGTTGAATGAAGTTTTAAATGGTGGTATAGTAGATGTTGATGGTTTTAAATCTTCTTTGATTGAAGAAGTCAAGTCAAAACAAGACCTTGACCCCATCTTGCTAGAGTTGATGGATTTCGTGAAGGATGGTAAAGTAGAGGTTTCTCCCTGGGAGAGATGGTGTCCTAAGGTACCAAGGTGTCACGCCCCAAGTCCCATTAGGGAAGACTGGCACCCGTTGCCGATAAGGCTCAGGAGAACCAATGTGTATCTATGTGCTTTCTATACGTATTATAAGAGATTTCTACCTTTGACATGCCTTTAAGCGGATAAACAGTGATATCTAGCCAAAAGGAAATGCATATGACTAGGACATTGGAGCCATGATATTTAAAGTACTAGACATGATCGCACTTTAATTTACATAGTCTACAAAGCCTCTAAATAAAGAAGAACATCTGATAAGGGTCCGGACAGGCCCCGCCTCAACGAACTATACAATATAAACATATAAGCTCTAGACATGCAAAGCTCCAAAGAAACCTGGAGCTTGGTAACCGCAGCTGAATGTCTTGTACTCCTACTGGGGAGATCTACTAGCACCTGTACCTGTAGCATGAAATGCAGGTCCCCATAAGGGACATTAGTACGAGATAATGTACTGGGTATGTAAGGCAGGAAACACTACATCTAAAGTAACAATTTAAATGAAACTGTACACTGGTGCAATGTAAGAGACCACCTTTAGTTGTACTGTGGGATCATGTACTTTATGTTCTTTATATTACTTTACCTTTACTGTAAAAT
>JAABOM020097042.1:0-27289 GCA_011800125.2 Solanum clarkiae
TAATTAACTTAACTATCTATAACTAACTTAATTAACCTAACCCAATTCTTTTACATATAATTAACTTCTATTCTCAACAGTAAATCTAATATTTTCAATAATTATTGTCGTACAAATTTGCAAAACTGATTAATTCATTGTAGTTGGAAGTTGGAACATTAGTAGTTCGGGAATAATTAGAAGCTCCATGTTTAATACTACTCCCAATTTCAAAATAAGTAGTTTTTGTGCATACATCTTGAGCAAACTATTTATTCTTAGGAAAATAAAATGTCTTTTTTACCAACATACCTTAAAAGTTACCTTTAAAATGATATAGTTCTCTAATAGTTTCTTCTCTTTATTTACATGATACTAAAATTAAAAGAACGTTAGTATATATTCTTAATTACGAGAAATATCACTTATTTAGAAATACATGGAAAGCTAAAACATCACTTATATTTGAATGGAAATATTATTATTACTACTAGTAGTAAGTTCACGAGTAGTTGCTATAACCGTCCAAATTTAAGTGATACTCTCATATTTTTATTATTTTTAAATAATTTTTTATGTTTATATTTAGTATAATTTAGCTTCAATTTCTTATTTTATTATTAATGAACCAATTAATAATCTTTTACTAATTTAAATCAAAATAATTTATCACACAAATATTTATGATTTATTTTAGAGCACAAGTATAGAAAATTTCATTTCATTCTTAAACTACACTTCTAGTCAGATACTCCCTCTATTTACGATACTTATCCACTATTCCCAAAAAAATAGATTTTTTACTTGTCACTTTTAATATATTATAAAATAATTATTATTTTTCACATTTTATCCTTAACATGTATTAATTATTCCTAAAATTATTTTTTAACCCTAATTTTAAATATTACTTAACAGAGATAATACTCCAGAATAGCCGTATCAAATATTTTTCTTTTTAATAAATACGTCAGAGTTCAAATATGACACGTGAAAATATACCAAGGGGGTAAATAACAAAAATATATTGGGATGGAGTAAGTAACTCTCCTTTAATATTGATTTTTTGTCTCTAGCACACCCATTAAAAAACAATTTCTCCTAAAAACTAAAACAAAAATTTAACTCAATTGCATCTTTTAAAGTTGATAAATATAAAAATTGCCTACAATTTGGTGGTGTATGATAATTACACTTCGAACTCGATTGAATTGGCATTATGACATGATTTAGGGTTTTTTCATTTGTGATTTTTAACACTTTTTATGTTATTATAACTTAAAAAATGCTTAACTTTTGTTTTATTTGACTAAACCACTATAAAATTATATAAAAGATAAATTTAACTTAAAAAATTAGAATCAAAACAGGCTCTTACACTATTAGATGGGCATACTGGGGTTTGTGGACACGTGGAGTAATTTGATATCAGATTTATTTATGAAGTAATGCATGTTTTAATGGGCTAACAACTAGATCCTCTTTTTGCCACTCTATTTTCTTGCAGTTGAGCAATCAATGATGGCAGCGGAAATTTCATTTATTGAAAATATTAAGGGTACATTTACTTATTTTTCGGTGTTTAATTATTCAATTTCCTTTTTTCTAGTGTCTGTTTGGTGAGTAATATACAAAGTCCTAACTATGTAAGAAGTAATTTTTCAAATCTCCTAACCTTGTGCTTACTTTTAACTCCCACCCTACCCATGAACTCGTATTGTCTTAAGTTCGTGTAAAAAATATGTAGTGTTCTAAATTAAGGTGTTTGATACTAATGGAAATATTTTCTATGTAATATCTCGAAAGTTAGAGGGTGGGAACAAGGGACAAAGTTGCAGAAAATTATTTTGGTGCAAATATATGTAACCTACCAACGGATCGTGAATTGGTTCACGTGCCATAGGTATGAATCATAGATGGTGCCGAAAGCTTGCGGAAACTTTAAGAAAAAAAAGGTGATTTCGTGAAGGTCTTTAGGAAGTTTTACTGGTCATAAATGACCCTCATGGATGAGATTCAAAAACTTAATTTTTGGACTATAATTCCAATTAAAGAAATTCTCTCTCTAAAATGCCTCTCAAGCCAATTCAAGGGAAGAATACGTTAGAGTTCTAAGGTTCCAAGTCTCCTCCTATATTTTTAAGGACAAAGAATTCTCACTCTTTTCAATGAATTTTCAATAGAGAAACATAGATTTTGATGATCTAGTATTGAATTTCACAAATTAAGCTTTATTTCATTATTGGTGATTCAATTAAGCATGAATTGATATTAATTATATGCTTTCAAGGTCTTTCATTCAAGTTTCTCTTAATATCATATAGGGTTATTGAAATTTATTATGGGTTCTTTCATTTTGATTTCAATTGATATTATTCTACATGATTGTGCATTATTTCAAGTTGATTGCCTATGAACTCAAGCAAATTACCTAGTTTTTACTATAAATTATGGTCATAAATTAACAAGGATTTCCCACAAAATGTATGAAAATGATGAATCATGATTAATGAAGTCTCTCAAGAAAGAATAAATGGTAAATAGAAGTTACTCGCAGATTCAAAGTATGATAAATACAATCCTCACATTGATTGAATCAAAGATTTGATATTTTACTCATCTACTCACAGATTCAAGATGTTGAAAGGAAATTCTCACATTGATTGCATCCAAAGATTTACTGAACTATTCTGTAGTGATAATTTGATGAATTTTGATTGATAATTAAACATGACCTTTTTTGTGAATGACTTAATGATACGCGATTATTATGGCTTTTGAATTTAGCTTGCACTTTTGAGGTGGAGCTTGATCTTTCTCCAAAAGCTCAAAAAAGAGACCCAAGGGAGTCCTAGTAAAAACTTTTAGTCCCAAACTATGTGCACCCATAGGTTCCTATTTAGTATAGCTAGTGGATCCACATATAACTTATAATAATTATTATGTCCTTAAGCAGTTTATCTTTGCAAGTAGTATCATTTTTCTTCATTGTAGGGTCCACATCAGGATTCCATATTATAGCTCACAGGGTTGTAACACCCGACATGTTGAAAAGCCTAAAAAATGGAAAACTTGCAGAAACAGGTTGAATCTTGATTGAGTGTACGAGCCTATCTATGGCTCTGGTTTATTCTACGGGTCGTAGACAAGTGTCATAGATTGGACCCCAAAGAATGAAAAAATTTTCAAGTCTAGTATGCTTCCACGAGCAGGATCTATAGTCTGTAAAAGGAAGTACGGATCGTGCTATATGCTCGTGGTTCGAAGGTGCAAATTTTAGTAGCCAAATTTGTATGTCATACAGTACAAAGTCCAAGTACGACCCATAAAATAAAGTACGAATCATAGACTAGGTTTCGTAATATGAGATTCAGAGATCATTTTTTAGGAATCAATTTCAACAGGACGAAACTCCCGAAGTACGAGTCGTACTTCACTCTATAGACCATAAATATGACTCATAGATGGGTCCAATAGATTTTAATTGAAGGACCTTTTGGTCATTTTTTATTCGTCTGACTCCTAAATTATGTCGTTTTAACCCTATCAAATGTCTTAACCACCTCAGATTCATTAAAGCCTATTCCTAAACTAATTCTAACTCGTTCACTCTCTAATCACTCATAAATTTTTCAAACTTTATCTCTAGAAAGGATTCCATTGAAGCTTGGGGATTCAACTTTGGTCAAGAGTTTTTCATGGTCTTTCCATCTCAATTACTATCATTTCTCACTTGAAGTATATAGGAATTCATTCATAAATTAAATTCATCCATGGAGCGCAAATTCTACTCACTTTTTCTTCAAGTTCAAGTATGGATTTTAAGGAGTTTTCATGATTTGAGTCCAAGAGTTTGGATTATGGTTATTACATGATCAATTTACTTAATTATGCGTGAACTATGAAGGATTATATGGATTTTATGATTTTTTATTGATTTCAAGTGACTTCAAGCATGTGTTGATTAAGGATTGTTGAATTGATTTGGGTTCCTTTACTGATGATCCAAATTAATTTCAGTTGCATTGATTCCACATGATTTTCATCCAATTTCATGACTTTAACTGCAATTATTCTTGACCCATGTTATGTCTTAATTTCCCATGAAAAAACTATTATTTTCATGATGTTGATTTCAAGCATAGAAGTATGTTATGATGATGATAATAGGTGTTACCTAAGACCCTAATTGTTTTTGAAATGATGATAATATAGGGAGTATAACCACACTTTATGTAATAACCCGACCTAGAATCCTAGTCAACACACGACAAATTAGATACCTAAAGGCACCTCACCTAAGCCATCTTAAGCATTCATAGACATAAAAATAAAGAAATGTGAAAGTAAAATGGGAAAGCGTCTATGGGATTTTTTAAGATAATGAAGAAACATTAAAAAACAATAAGAATAACAAATGTACTTTGTCCATAAGCATACCAACTAATACATCAATGGACGGAATCGGTAACGATTGGTTCACATCAAATAGAAAAGACTTCATAATTGTGCAATATAGAAAGGCAATGCCTTAGAAGGGCCATGAATACATCGTCTAAAAAATAAATTCAAGGTAGAAAAAAATATTAGAGTTATGAACTAAGGGCTCGCCAGAAGTAGAAGTGCTAGTCTTGAACGTTAAACACCATCCACGAGTCGATGGAGGAGTATTTGTCTCTACATGGTTAAATCATGCAGGCAAAATATGCATTAGTATATTGAAATGTACTAAATATGTGAGATACAATGCATGTTTAAAATTGTAATGTCATCATTAATAAATATGACATATAAGTACGTATGAGTTGCAAGACACATAAAGCGAGCTTAAGCATGCACAAGTAATATAGTTCAAGATGAATAAGAGTCAACACATGAGAAAGCACATGTAACGAAAACATATCATAGGATCATAAACGTATAGGAGTAGACTTTAACCGAAATATAAAATCATGTGAGCTGCTAAATGAAATCCAACATAACCCCCTACATTGGCACAAGGAGACCACTTGTCGGGTGGAGCTCCGTCAACTTTGCATGAATCTTAATAACATAAATGGCCTACGTGGATCCACTAGCGTAACCTAAAAGGGCTTCTATAGTGGCACATAGTTAGAGACTTAGAGATTTAGTTTTTATGGGTCATGTCTCAACTAACAGAATGAAATCCAATCTCAAGTCCACTTGGTGCTAAGTCATCCAACGAAATCTTTATAATATAACTTAGAATTATAAGTAGTAACCATAGGAGTAGCTCAAACTTTAGGAACCACCAAGTGAGAATTGTCCTTTCATCTTGGGGACCTTTCTTAAAGATATTTAGCATAATTGTCAACATGCTTATATCTTTGACAAATCATTACTTTAAAACTTAACTTTAATGCCCTAATCATCATTATAAGTCATACAAAACATTCCTTGAAAACTAAGTGGGCTAGGATTTTTAAATGAAACAATCATAAATCACATAAAACATGAGAAAATTTCTCTTTTAAAGACTAATGAAAACACCTACACTTCGTCATTTTCAAAATTCATCATTGGAGTCATCATCAATACCTCAAAATATGCATATACTTAGTAAAATACTATAGAAAATCATGAATAAGATTTAATAACATAAAACATCCTGAAATCATCATAAGCATGTATAATATCTTAAAGGAACTTAAACAAAAGGTAAAATACTTAAAAGAAAACTTTATGGGTGGAAGGGTAGCTATAAAGAAAATCATATACCTTATAAACCTTAGAGGAGAACGAATTCGAAGCCCTTGAGATGAACCTTGGAAATCCTATCTTGCTTGCCTTTTCTAGAGAGAGTTTTGCCTTAGCAAAATTTAAAGTGAAAGAATGATGGATTGAATGAGGGACCTAGGGCTTTAAGGCTAGTTTAGGGTCCCTTTTCGATCCCAAAATGATAGATCAGAATAGAAATGACAAAATTGATCAAATTGCCTCTCATTAAAACTGTTGAATTCAACCTACCAAACCCTATTTACGGGTTATAGGTCAAAACACGGGTCGTAAGCCCTGTTCGTCAGGCAACAATTTTGAGATATCCGAAACTGATTTTGCTGGACTTAAAACCAAGAAATGATCTTATGAGTCGTCCTTTTACCTACGGCTTATGGTTAGACTCATAGAATCCTTCCACACTTAGCCATTCTCTCATTTTATTGGACTCCCATCCACAAAGAAATTCTATGTGTCATTTTGGTAACACGCAGATCACCTTCCTAAACACTCCAATTTCCTTCAAGTCAAGGCCCTCTACCTACAAATCTATCTATGGTCCATAAACCTTTCTATGAGCTTCCAAAGGTGTGTGTGGGCCTTTCCACGCTTTGAAAGTTTTTCCCTTCCTAAAGTTTCATGTTTAAATATCGACCTATATGTTATAACTCATCCTACGGGTTGTAAGTCGACCTCATACAATGAGTCTAGGTCATTTTGAGTCCAACTTTTCTGTACTCACAAGCTCCTAAACTGGGGGTCATTATACACATCTATGGAGATAGGCATAAGGTTTGATAACTCCATTCTAATCTGATCCGATCTTTTAGCATCTATAAAGTCCAAGATTTCGGTATAGTCAGGCCTCATAAGAATTCCTCCCATTAAAAGAAAGTGTAATACTCAAGGGTGCACCATGACTCAACCTGCATGCCTAGGTCAAGAATATTATGCCACTCTTGTATTAACGTAGTGATCCTTTCAATTTTTGATTCTCGCCTCATAGTCAACCTTTACTAGTGCCTTCTTTGACCATAGAGGAACACCTTGGGTTATCCTAAACTGTCAGAGGATTCTCGAAGGTGCATAAGGATGGAAACCTCCCAAGACAGTTAGCTCTATAAAGTAGTTGTGGTTTATTCTTAACAAAACTTGATTGTGGAGCCATAATAGTCTCCACTAAATTCAAGCCCCTGTAAATTGGACCAGGAAAAAGAACCAACCTTTATCATTGGTTGGTGCATCCCACATTCTCAACCCTATATCATGACTTCTAATCTTGTTATGTAGATATACTTGATTGCCATTGTTTACTCACCTTTGATAGAAGTGCTCCAACAACCAAATCTATATTAACAGGTTATTGCCTCTGAAGTGGTTATATCCTCTAAAACAAAGGCATAGCTATCAAAGTATTTCTGCCAAGATTATAGCCATGATGGTTACTCTAACAGGTCATATAAACATGTAAATAACTATGGGCAGGAAGTTGATGTTAGCGCAATCTCTTTTCTTTGGGAAGATCATTTTTCCCAGAAAAGTGCCACGAAAACGATGGCTCTGAGTCTTTTCTAGTCAACTCTTGAAATGAAGAATTCTTGGTGGAACATATAGTAGCTCTCCCAATAGCTGAACTTTTTAAAGAGATAATCTATCCTAGCCCATCCTTCATCGACTCCTTACAAACTCAAACCTATTCTCAGTCCCAAAAATCAGAGAAAACCAATTCTGATGTGGACCATAGGGATAAGGGTTCTTTGCCAGCTAGTGGTAGATCAAAAATATGACTTATTTCTTCTAGCATCGACATGATTTCATAGTCCGTGAAAAGGAAAGTTATTATAGTTATTTGCCAAAATTCAATCATTAGTATAATGAGCAACTTGTTTGCCCTTACATTTAGCAAATCCGTTACTGATTGCAAGTGTAGTAGAATTTTCTTTTTGTGTTCCACTGAAATATTTTCCCATCAATCTTTCAAAATTCTGGGAACCTCAGTCATTATCTGAATGCTAGGGAGGTTTTTGTTGATCTTCATTTGAGAAAAAGAAGGTAGTTATTCCTGATATCCTAAATTTGTTGCAATTTTAATACTTGGATCAATCAATTATCTTCACACTAATATATGTCTTTGCGTTTTATAGTGAAATCTATTGACATGAGGGTGGCTCCCTAAATGCAGTGACAATACCTCTATTGGCCCGCCTAAGGTGTGTGTAAAATACTCTATTTCTAAAGTAAGATTTTTTTCCTACATAATTGATAGTGGGACTGAATATTGCGAGAAAGTGCACTAATCTAATTACAATAACACTGAAACCAAGGAATCTAAGAAATTTTTGGAGGAGTGCAGGACACCTTTCATGTGTTTGGTGTGTTTTTGTGTACGATCAAGGACTCTAAAAAATGCGAACGATTGTGTAGGAGAAGAAGTAACAAGTTTTAATTTCAAACCAATAAGGAATGCACGTTTGGATTTATCGGGACTCAATTTCTCAGGCCATGATGGTGCCTACCATAACCCACCGATAAGCAAGTTAACCCATAACTCGAAATTGTAAGTAATGGGTATTTGGGGGAAACTAAGAAAAAAGAACAACAAAGAAGAGTAGAAACAAGACTATCTGAAAATACATAAATACAACAATAAGATAATCCCTCCTAAAACATTGAAGTCAGTAATACAGATTTGTAATACACCAAATAAAGAGTACAAATCCTATAAATAGACCAAAATATACAAGGCACTAGCCAATCTCAAAATTATACAAAAGAAAGGCCAATAATCTAAAGGAGATAGAATGATCCAAAACACCAAGTTCTCACCCTAGTCTCGATTTTGGATTGTTGCAAGCTCGATCTATTCGCGCAAGTGACTAGTGCTCAGACCTGAATCATGAAAAAATAGGCAAAGTGTAGAATGAGTACCAGATAAACAGGTACCCAGTAGGCATCATAGGCCAACTGAGCAAGGCATGTAAAAACAATATGAAGAAGAGGAATCAAACCTAAACAGGAGTCCGATAAAAATGGCTATGACAAGAAAAAGCAGTAATACATATGACAAATTTGTCTATAGGATCTACACTTGCTACACCCCACCGCGACACACGTACGTAGTTTAAAGTACTATCCAAGCGGGGCCTATAAGCACGCCGAGTGCAGAGAATATCTATACTAAAGTAGTTAATAGATAAAGTTCTACCGGAGTAAAGTACTATAGGGGCCAGAAAACTGCGGTATCCAGGCTTCAAACCCAAAGTACTATAGAATATACAAATCTATGGGATCGGGGCCTTGAACCCAAAGTACTGTAGGGGCCATAAATCCATGAAGTGGGGTCCTCAAACCCCTAATGATATAATTGATCAAAGGCTATAAACGAGCAGGGCCTTAAACTCGACACCAAGATAATCATAAATCAAGAAAAATGAAGCCTCGAACCCCAATACCAAGGTGCTGGTAATCTCATAGAAAGTGAGGCGTCAAACCCCAATACATTCATAATGATAATCCTATAAAAGCAAGACCTTGAACCTCAACTACTTTAGGCAATCATAATTCTACAAAAGCGAAGCCTCAAACTCCTACGCCTAGGTAGTGAAAACTCTGTAAAAACGAGGCCTCGAACCTAGATACTCTCACATAAATGGACATATCTAGGTGTTGAATCAAGTAATTTCTTCACAGGGGCCTAGTAATCACCAAGACTTTCTTTCCATACTGAACCAAGTCTATATTTACATACACAAGGTCTAGGTCCTTACTGCCGTATAGAATGATTCATTAACTCCACTCGAGTTTTAATCAAAATTGAGATAAGTCGATCATGAGGTCTTGAGCATCAACATACCACAATAGTCAGAAAGGCACAGGGAAATAATGGCCAACAGTGTTCACAAGTGCCCGGTTACTTCCTAGCTAAGGCCCAGTTACAGACTCTAGTCTACTATACCATTCTACAGAGAACTTAGGCCACTAGAGCGATGTCAGGCATCTAAAGCAAGTTATTAGTCCAAGATTAAGTCCAATATGTGAAACCAACAAATAGTAGGGAAATTAATAATAAAACTAGCAAGGCTACAAGTATCACTAAGGATCGCATACTCATAATTGCCCTTAAGTTCCCAAAAGAACCCAAACATGCTTCAATTACTAAGGCTCACAACCACCCAGCCACCCTTATGCTAGCAATTACATATGCTTACCAAGAATCAAGACCCTATGAGAAAGATAGCACTACTAACTATGGGACAAGCTAACAAGGCTTACTACAGGTTCACAACTACCCGATATATCATCTAGGCCTATAACATGAATTCTGACACCTACAAGAAGTCAACTAACCACCCGCCCAAATTCCAATCAATTCAACTTGAATTTACACTAGCCAGCTTAATCTAAAGAAAGGAAAATCGTAGGTTACCTATAGGTCAATCACATGCGCTCCGTTTTATTTTGTCGAAGTGTTCCCCTTTCGTATTGTGACAACACTTGCGGGAGGATGCCACTTTTGTACATTTTAGGCTTACATACCACTTACCAACATATGAAGAATTTAACACGTAACCTATTAATCATATTTAAGTAATGAATTCAAAATAGTTAAAGGTATAGGATTTCGCTCTGAAGGTTGTGCAGTTGATTCTAGCTCAAGTTTTTGGCATGAGTATCTTGCAAGTAATTTAAACTACTATATTACGAGGTATTTATATATTGCCCAAACAGTTGTAGCACGCTGAAGAGTATTGCCGATGTTAAAATGCAAGGACTTAAAATTTACTAGTTTTCGTTTCATACAATCATCTTAACATAACTAGTACTTTAATATAAAAAAGCTAGCTGACTCAAATTTAATTAAACAAGACAAAACTTAAAGTTACAACCCATGGTTCCATAATTTACATTAGCCTTTCAAATTTATACATACATATACAACAGGAGAATCATGTATCCATCCCAAAACTACTACAATAAATATGTCTAGATGCAAATGTGATCTTCTGCATAGCTCCCAAAATTTATCTGCAATGGTCATCCTCAAGCATCATCTCAGGTACTCTCTATGATAGAAACAATTATCTCTAAGCATGAAGCTTAGTGATGTAAAAGCTAAAAGGTGAGAACCTTAAATCCCTCAATTTACCCTTCTTAAGTCAAAGGGAAACACAGTTGGAATATAGTAAATAGACCAAGTGAACAAATACATCAATAGTATCTAGTAAGATATTGAAAGATCTAAGTATCAAGGGTTCCTGGGATAATTTTAACACAACATTCGAATGACAAGTTTCGCCCAGCATGTAAGTCATATCGTCACACCAAACATAATCAAGTATCGAGAAGGACCAAAGCCCTGTATCAAGAAGGGTGAAAATCCAATTATCAAGAGAACCAAGAACCATATGAAGAATGACTTTCTAGTTCGTACATAAAATGGACTGCCATACTTAGGACAGACCAAAAATTCACAATCAAGATGGCCATTGATCTGAACAAGAGGCATACTAATGGTGACAAACAAGAAGGAAAAAGTCCACAAGGATGTCAAGTGATCAGGCAATTTGTACAAATGGCCGAATTAAACAGGTTCCTTACAAGTCCCAAAATACATTAACACAACCAGATAAATGATGAGAACATAGTTGACATATCAAGATAATATTCAGATGTACCAATAGGTAACAAAGGAACAAGAACAAGTTTTTACACGAACCTGAACATTTTAGCACGCAACCGACCCTATTGATTTTAAGTCGTGGATCAATATGGCATCCGTTTCTTCAATAAACTTCTAAATGATAGAGGATTTCTTAATTATGCTCCATTGAACTGATGTATTTCATGTATGTTTGTGAAAAATAAGGATAGGAGAGCATTTATAAGGTATGATAAAGTCAATAAAATGACTTACTTTGGGGGGAAACATATTCTATGTTAAAAGAATCTTAAGAGGAAAAAAATGGTCCAATAAGGTGGTAGCAATTTTTTAATGTCACATATTCTATGTTAAAACACATAATGTCACAACAGTTTTTTAAACACTAAAATTGTAAAAAATGGAGATGTATCAATTTCGGGGCCTAAAACAAAAAATATGGGACCCACATCTGAAATTTCAGAATTGGCCCTAAAATTAATCCAAAATGACATCCGCAGCTCAACCACTATTATTTAAACATAATTTAGGTCGAAAGTAATTATAAATGAAAAATTAACCAAAATTTAAAAATTTAAGCTACACTGCGAAGAAATGGCAGCAGTTATGGGTGTGAAAATTACCAACAATAAGCCCTGAGTTCTGAAACAAACCACCCAAAACAAAGTCAAAAATAGCTGAAAAAGGATAATCACATCCTAGGAATTCAACAGTAAATATTGTCCCAAAAGTCATTACAGAAATATACATAGCAGTAGTTGTAATTGCAAAATTTACCTAAAACAAGACCTCACTCAACTTTACAATGTTGCCAATGCATACCCCATTAAATTTCCTTGAATTTGGTCCCTTGAATCACCAATTTTAGCCTTAAATGCTCAAACGATCGTCTTGTTAAGTTTTGCAAGAATGTTGAAGATTGCCCTATGAGACGATATAAGAAGCCATATAGATGACCTTCACGATTGCAGTGAATAATGTCCTGCGATTGTGGAGCACAGAAGAAATGGCCCCCTTGATCGTGGATAGTCCCTCTGCATTTGCAAAGGTTTATCTAGTCGAACCTCTGCAATCTCGATCATGGATCCATGTTCGCGAAGGTCACAGGGATCTGACCTCCATCATTGCAACCCACGCCCTGTGTCCGCAAAGGTACGGGACACCTGTACCATAAAACTAGATGAAGTGTTGAGTTTACAAGTTCTGAAATTCCTGATGGGGTGCTCAAAATACATCCAGGATCACGTACGCACAAATGAACTTTGGTACCCTACCAAAATTGATGTTTTAGATTTATTGGTGCAATCAAAATTTTCACACAGAGTCGTTTCGATAGAGTATGGATCCCACTCCCATGGTTATTTTTAGTAAATCTCCACTAAGGGGATCAAAATGAGCCCAAAAGCCTCAAAAATCGAACGAAGGGTCATTCATGACCGAATTCTTCATTCCGTAACTAACCATGCTTTTAAAATTTTTATTTGAGCATGTTTTCCAAGAAAGTTGGCCAAGTCAATAGTTGGCCAATTCATAAGATTAAAATGCAATACTCGGCACAAACTCACACCAATATCTTCAGTTCTCAAATTGATCATACTTTTTGCCTAATTCAGTTATTTTTCAGCCAATGGAACCGTCAAAATTCTGTTCTGAGGCTATGTACCCACATTTTGAGCAAAAATCAAATTTCTAAGATATAAGGGTTTCCAAAATACAAAAACTGCACAACTACCTGTTTATGCTAAGGTATGCGTCCCTTTTCTGAAAGTAAAAGACTAGTCACCAGTGACAAGTCTTTTCACTCACCTATGCCCATTAACTACTTCGCCTTTGCAGACATCTAGGTGAGATTGTGCCTCATCGCTTTTGTGCATTCTGTAATTGCGATCATTTGCCCACCTTTGCGAAAGTCTTCTAATTGCCAGAACTGGGCTAGTTTTCTGCAACTTTGGACGATCCTAGGCCCAATCGAGTGATTCTCTATTGTGCAATGGGCGATGCCTGAGACCAAAGTGCAGTCAAAATGGCCAGTTTCATCCTTTTGCCATTTTTGTTGGTATTTCCACCCACTCCTTCAACTCTAATCATCTTGGTTCTTCAAACCCTATGAAATTCCACTACTAAAGACTTCAAAATTGTGAAGGTTAGTTAAACATAAAAAATAAAACTTAAGAAGTTACTTTAGAAATTTAAAATACAAGAATTTATTAAAAATTGATTTACTACCCGTTTGTATTTCCACTTTGAGGCAATGAATCTCCTCCCTAATGAAAAGATAATTCACCATTTGAGCTTATGAGGAGGTGATTAGATACCATCAATATTTTTCGCCGGTCCCTCTACTTTGAGGACCTGAATTGTCTACCCAACTTGTCATCCACTTTCCTATTAAGTTCCTTTGATAAACATGGGAGTGTCAAGAGGTCTTCTTCCATTCTAGCTTCACACCATGGCCTACAAGTAGGAAACACTCCCAAATTCAAATGAACCAAAGTTGCCATTTAAGATCTACACTGCTTGCTCTTATAACTTTAGTATCATTTTCTCAATTTTGGCTTCTTGAACTATTATTGGGCTTGAAGAAATTCATAGACCCCATATCTCCTTCATACCAAGCTTCACTCCTATTTGAGACTCCAAATCATAGTTGGCCACCTTAGAACTAGGGGCCTCACTCACTTCATTGCTTAGTTTCAAGTCGACCTCCAAAACATTAATTTTCCATTCAAATCAGTCCAAATCATAACCCCTAGCGACAAGTAAGCTCTTGAGATCATCTATCATGTTGAGCAGTTGGTGCCTTGGTCCACTTCTTTGGCAAGTCTAAGATTCAAGTCGGTGAGCCATTCTTGACTCACAACACTCTCATCCCTACTCTCTTCTTCAACACCATTCACCACGAAGTGCAATACTCCAAAGGAGATAGAAAAAGGGCTAACATTCACCACGAAGTGCAATACTTCAAATGAGATAGACAAAGGGCTAACATTCTTCAAGAAAGCGTTCATCATAATTAGCCATTCAACAAGAAACAAAAACAAAGAAAATAAAAAGAGGTACTCACTAATCAAATCAAAAAGAATAGACTACAAGTCCTAAATTAACTCAATATACCTATTGTTCCTAGGCAACAACATCATTTTTGATATCGCTCAACCTGACTACTCAAAGATAGAAGGGGCTATCAACATATTATCCAACTTTAAAGATCGAGGTTGAATCTTATAGGGAATAATGTGTCGGCACATGAGCGGATCAAGGACCTATGGCTACTAGACTTTTGACTCGATACGCGAGTACTAAGTAAGAGTTCTAATTAATTTGGGAGGGGAAACTACTCAATCAACTACTCCTACAAACAATTGGGCAAGGATTGGTCAAGCAAGGGAGCACGGATAAGGGATATATGAATCGATCAAGACTCATCTGATCCATCACACTTAGTACCAAATTGATTGTATCGGTAGGCTAAGTTACTGGTAATCAGCCCGGCAAGGGAAATGATGTTTCGCAAGATCCAATTATGGAATCTCATGCGGGATGCTCAAAGAAATGCCTGGATTGAACATCGAAAAGCAAAACACCCAACACCTTATCGTTGAGTCCTTTTTGAGGCCCTTAACTTATAAACCCATGACTATCATGCAATCTTCCCCCTCAACTTCACCCGCTAGAGCAATAATTGAAAAACTAAACTAGACTGAAGGGCCTACCTCAAATCTAGTTCATACAAGAAGATATGCAAGAACCCATAAATCAATTCAAGTAATTAAAGAAATTTGGGAGAAACCCTCTTGATTTTGAAAGTAAATCATAAACTAAGCATGAAAGCAAGAGAAGTAATCAAGACCTATTTATAAATTAATAACCAATCTTTAATTAAATCTATAAATTTAACATTCAAGAATAAGAAAAGAAAGTGTGAGTGAAAGATAGTACAAATGAAGCCCACACTCTTCAATGCACTCAAGAATTTGTGGAAAACTTACTCTCAAATCCTCACCGTGAACTAGAATCTACACAAAGGTGTGTTCTTCTTCTTCTTCTCTAGTTTTGTGTTGATTGTTGTACCAATATATCAAGAATAAGGGTTAGGGGTGCATGTACATTGTGATTTTGTGAATGAAAATGATGAAATTCCAAAACTATCCTGACGCTGGCCACTACAACATTCTGCAATCGCGCTCAGCATTCTGTAATTGCAGAGGTTGTGTCTCTTTAAGCTTTGCCTTTCACCTAGGACTACTGCATTTGCGCTTCTCTGCATGTCACGACTCTCGATCGTGGCCCTTAAAGCTACGTTCGCTGAGAGTATATGTATCATTTTGTGTATTTCAGCTCCTTTTGGCTCCAATTCAGCTCCAATCTTCAACTCTTCTTATCTCAGCCAAATCTAAACAATAAGTACTTGTAACATATACCATTCAAGCCATAATTAGCCTCAAGTTATAGGATTAATAATACAAAAACATAAGAAAAGAGCAAGTCATGAGTGCAAGTTATGCACTCATCAACACCCCCTAACTTAAAACTTTGCTTGTCCTCAAGCAAAACAAAACCAAACTTGGTTGGCTAGAAATTTAAGCATACAGTCCCAATTCACTTTTACAACAAACAAGATCATGATTATGACAATGGTTGGACAACAATTAGGACAAGTGTGAGGATGCCTATCAAGTAATTCTCTCTCATTTCCAAAACATCTGCTTCAATTCAAAACACAATTTTTAGGGATGACCAAGTGACAACAGAAATCCTCAAGGAGTGAATCAAACTCCTAGTCAACTAACAAGCTCCACTTGCCTCAAACTTAGAAAAGCATTCATATCACCAATCCACGTCAATTTGCATGCCTTCACAATAAGAAAGAGAGTTCTGAAAACACACATAAGTATTTATAATGAACAAGGGACAAGGACTCAAACACTCACACTCAACAAAAGAACATCTTGTGTACACAAATGCCACACCATAGGCTTACCTTTATTTTCATCAACACTGGCTCAATGTCATTTGGTTGGAAATCTGAAATGGCTTTTTAGGCTTGTAATGTAGTTTAAGGGATAGGGTTGGATATAATTTGGATACTAGTGACTAACCCTTATTAAGTCCTGCATACAACATTCATGCTTTTTTAACTTTTTCACTTTTTCTTTTTTGCATCACACACCAATGTGCATTTAACCCTTCTTTTTCATTTAGATGCCCCACTTATAATCATTTTTCAACACTTTTCTTTTCACTTAAGAATTTTTCTTCATTGTTCTTCATTTTGAAAGTGCTCTCTTTCTTTTCTTTTCATTCCTCCATTCATTTTTCTTTTTCTTTTTCTTTTCACAAGCCCAAAAGTGGTAGACACCCTTCCTTTTCTCCTACGTTACTCCCAACTTAGACTTAAAGACTCAATTATCATAAACTTGCAAAACTCAAGGAGTGACAAGGGTTCAAAATATGGATATATTTTCAAAAAGGCTCAAGGCTTGTAATTAAGGTTGCCAATAGAAAGGATTAGGCTCACAAGGGGCACTGGGCATAAAATCAATGCATTTGGTGGCTATTTAGGCTAAGTGGACTCAATTAAAACTAAAGAACGCCTAAGATTGTTTTCCTAACCAAAGTCTATCAAGACCAACAATGCAAGTTCTAGGTGACATACATACACAAGGAACAAAATGAAAACTCACAAAACACATGACATGCAAATTAAACAAAGAAGGGTCAATTTAGCTCTCAAGTAAGGTACAACGAATTCATTTTTCAAATATATCCATCTAGCAAGTAAGAGTCACAAAAAGAGTTAAGGTGTTGTCTCAAAATCATCCCAAAATCATTTTCTTTCAAAAATTGGAGGGGTATATATTTTTCATAATCCACAACACTTAACTAAATATACTAGTACCAACCAAGTCACAATCCCCAATGTATTACTCCAATTAGAGTCAATGGCTACTCAGACTTCACCAAAAGACTCGATTTCACATACATGCTCACACAATAATCAACGATTTTCCCTTAAGAAAGTTGTTTCTCAATCCATCATCGGGAACCATAAATTATACACACGATTAAAAAGAAGAATAAGAAGCTATCAAATCTAATAAATCAGCTAAGCCTATACATAATATGCATAGCCCGTAAGGGCATACCATAATCATATAAATCAAGTCTGATGAGGGCACATCATCAATACAATATAAGCAAGAGTCTACAAGGGCCAACCAATCTAGAGTATACAAAATGAAAATAAGAGTCATAATCAAGTTATAGGAGAAACCCCAAGTAAATATGATGTTATGTCCTTATAGCACAATCACAAAGTAAAGGAGAATATGAGGAACGCCTTTCAATGATCACTCGGTGCTCGAGCACCAAGAGATGGTCAAGTCATCATCGGGATCTGAAGAACTAGACCTATATAGCTACCTCAACTTGCACATCATCTTGTTCAGGAGTCTTCTCTTCTTTTTCTCATGCTCCCTGAACTTCTTCTACTTCCTCTCTATCTTTCCCTGTCTCCTGCTCTTATCCTCAAGCCAATCACTCATAACCCCCTGAGTTGTTGCGACTAATGCAAGTGTAGGATGATCATTTGTTGTAGCTCCTGGTGGTCTAGTAGGAAGGCCTGCAACTAGCTACCTAATCTACTCATCCATCCCATGAATCTGGGAGAACAAGTACCTCATAGTAGGAGGACTAAACTAAAGTGGTCCTGAAGAAACTGAAGTAGTCCTGAAGAAACTGAAGGACCTGCAGCTCATGAAGTAGGTTTCCCTGACTTCGGTCCTTGCTCTACAAACTTCCTAAAGGAGGGATCTAAAACATCAATCCACCTCTTCTTCTATCCTCCTAGGCCACCTCTCTTCTTCAATTGATAGATATCTTAGGCCGACTTCTTGTCCTCGTCTGTGAGTAGGACAGACATCCCTACCTCATAGTATAATCTGGTAATCTGTAAGGAGTACACTCAGATCTTGGCCCTTCCTTGGGTCACTTCTACAATATGATACATTATAATCTATCCAACATTAACCTAAAGACCGTCCAAAATGGCTGCTATGACAAGTGCACTATCCAAAGTCACCTCTGTATCATGCTTATAGGGAATGAACCAAGCACAAATGATGGAGAGCCAATATCTAGCTTCCACCGTGAACTCATCTGAGTCAATACCTCTATAAGAAATGAACCACTTTGGTAGGACTCTATCATGCAAATTGTCAACCAACCACTAAGCACCCAATACTCCATATCTCTCTCTATACACTCAATTGTCAGCACCCGGTAATCCATAATTAGTATTGATAATCGTCAGGCTGAAATCAACTCTCACCCCTCGGGTCATGGTAGCCATCTCCTCTACAAAGTTAGTCTTTGAGTCATTGGCATAGAACTCAACAACTATGGTATGATTGACTTTGATAGCTTCATCAACAAAGCATAGCCAACCTGAAGTCTTAAGATGACCGCAACAATCTGGCATCTTTTCCTCCACCTTGCCAAATAAATCCCTCTCTCTCATATCACAGGACTGCCCAAATACTCATCATATTTTTATGCACTCTTAGCTAAGAGGAATTTATTTTTATCAAAGTAGGCATCTTCATTCACCTCTGGAAAGATTTCATTCTCATGAAGTTCTTGCTCGGGATCCATCTCCAACCAATTGAAACCTACAATTAAAACCAACATAATAAAAAAATACTTTATAGACATTTAAATCATGTGTTAGCAAAGATTTAGACTGAAAGAGAGTTATTTGGAACTAATTTGGATCAAATAGTGAAGCATTATTTTTGCTGAAATAGCGAATGTCTGATCTACGTATTGCGACTACTCAAGGGTGATTGTGGAGTTCAACTTACTTCACTCCTTTATGTTTACGAAGGGATGTCCGCATTTGTGAAGATTAGAGAGTTTCCAAACCATTTGCGTTTGCGGCTTAGTGTCCATGTTCGCGGAAAGCAGCAGTCATCAGAATTCAAATTTCAGGGAGGAATTTCATCTAGCACATAGAAGGCATGCAATTTAATCATGATTTTTACAAAATAATATCCCCCCCCCATTTCCTCCCCGACAACATACAATCACTCCTCAAGCTACACTCTATCACTTAGCAAAACAATTAATCTTAAGTTTCAATAATCATGCACAAGAATTGGATCTAGAAAATATCCAGATAGTTAACACCATAGCAATACTCATACTTGCTTAGAAAGGAAGAAAAGTGGAGAGAAAAATCTTCACAATGGTAGGAAAGCAACAAGAAAATTTTCCACTTAACTATTACCACAGTCAGGCCACTTTCACAGCATTACATTGTTTCACTTGACGAACAAAATGGGAAAGGATTAGAAGGAGAATACCTCAACGCAGAGATCCAAAAACATGAAAGAAAAGGAACTTGGATTCCTTTTGAAAACATTATGAGAACATAATTATTTAAGACCTAGTTGCCTCACCCTATTTATGCTCAGGTATGCATCCCTTTTCTAAAAATGAAAGACTAGTCACAAGTGACAAGTCTTTTCACTTAATTCCACCATTGAATACTTCGCCTTTGTTGATGTCCAGGCGCGATCACACCTCATCGCTTTTGTGCGTTTTCCAATTGTGGTCATTTGACCTCCTTCGCGGAAGTCATATTGGTGCCGGAACTGGACCAGTTATCTACAAATTTGGGAGATCCCAGGCCCAATTGGGTGGTTTGCCCTTGTGCAATTGGCGATGCCTGGGCCCAAAGTACAATCAAAATGTCTCAATTTCATCCTTTTGCCATTTTTGTTGGTATTTCCACCCACTCCAACTCTAATCATCTTGGTTTTTTTAAACCTTGTGCAACGCCACTACCAAAGACTTGAACATTTTGAAGGTTTGCCGAAAAGCAAAAATAAAAATTAAGAAGCTACTTTAGTAATTTAAAATACAAGAATTTATTACATATGAATAAAAATTGATTCACTACCCATTTGTTTTTCCACTTTAAGGTAATGAATCTCCTCCTCTATTTCAAGACGGTTAGCTATTTGAGCTTATGAGGAGGGTGATGAGAGACCATCAACATTTTCCACTAGTCCCTCCACTTTGAGGACTTGATATTGTCTGCCCAATTTGTCATCGATTTTCCTATTGGGTTCCTTGGGTAGACATGAGAGTGTCAAGAGATCTTCTGCAATTCTAGCTTCATACTTCATAGCCTCCAAGTAGGCAAGACTCCGACCTTCAAATAAACAAAAGTTGTCATTGAAGATCTCTGTCGCTTGCCCTTGCAACTTTAGTATCATTTCCTCAATTTTGGCTTCTTGGACGATTATTAGGCTTGAAGAAATGCATATACCCCATATCTCTTCCATACCAATCTTCACTCCTTCTACTTGAGACTCCAATTCATAGTTGGCCACCTTTAAGCTAGGGGCCTCACTCACTTTATTGTTTAGTTTCAAGTCGACCTCCAAAACATCAATTTCCCACTCAAACTGGTCCAACTCACAACCTCTAGCAACAAGCAAGCTCTTGAGATCATCCCTAGTGTTGAGAAATCTTGGCAAGTCTAAGATTCAAGTCGGTGAGTCATTCTTGACTCACAACACTCTCATCCTTACTCTATTCCTCAACATCTTTTTTTTTTCACCAGAAAGTGCAATACTCCAATGGAGATAGAAAAAGGGTTTCCATTCTTCAAGCAAGTGTTCATCATAATCAGCCATTCAACAAGAAAGAAAAACAAACAAAACAAAAAGAGGTACTCACTAATCAAATCAAAAGGAGTAAATTATAAGTCCTAAATCAACTCAATACGCCAATGTTCCCCCGTAACGGTGCTATTTTTGATGTCGCTCAACTCGACTACTCAAAGGTAGAAGGGGCGGTTGTCATCAGCATATTACCCAGGTTTAGAGGTCGGGGTCAAATCCCAGGGAACAATGTGTTAGCATATGGGCAGAGCAAGGATCTATGGCTATTAGCCTTTTGACTCTATACGTGAGTACCAAGCAAAAGTTCTAACTAATTTGTGGGGGAAAATACTCTATCAACTACTCCAACAAACAATAGGGTAAGGATTGATCAAGCAAAGAAGCATGGATAAGGGATATGGGAATCAAGCAAAACTCAATCAATCCATCATACTTAGTATCAAGTTGACCCATGGGTAGGCTAGGTTGCTTGAATTGCCTCGGCTAGGGAAATAATGTTTCACAAAAGAGCTAACTATGACAACTCATGTGGGATGCTCAAAGACATGCCTAGCTTGAACATCAAAAATCAAAACACCTAAGACCTTAGTCATTGAGTCCTTTTTTAGGTTCTCAACTTATAAACCAATGACTATCGTGCAATCTTCCCCCTCAACTTCACCAGCTAGAGAAATAATTGAAAAAAGTAAACTAGACTTAAGGGCCTACTTAAAATCTAATTCATACAAGAAGATATGCAAGAACTCATAAATCAATTCAAGCAATAAAAATAACTTGGGAGAAACCCTTTTGATTTTGCAAGTAAATCATCAACTAAGCATGAAAGCAAGAGAAATAATCAAGACTCATATATAAATTAATAACCAAGCTTCAATTAAATCTACAAATTTAACATTCAAGGAGAAGAAAAAAAAAGAGTGAATGAAAGATAATACAAGTGAAGCCACACTCTTCAATCTACTCAAGATTTTGTAGAAAATTTACTCTCAAATCCTCACCTTAAACTTGAGTTTACACTAAACTGTGTCTTGTGTTGATTGTTGTATCAATTTATCAAGAATGAGGGTTATGAGCATGTGTATATTGTGATTTTGGGACTGAAATGGTGAAATTCTTAAACAGTCGTTATGTTGGCTATTGCAACATTACGCGATCGCGGAGGTTTTGTCTCCTTAAGCTCCTCCTTTGCGCCTGGGACTATTGCGTTCGCACTTCTGTTCATGTCACGACTCCACGATCGTAGGCCTGGAGGCCACGTTCATAGAGTGTATCTTCTATCAGGTACCATTTTGTGCATTTCAGCTTATTTTAGCTCCAATTCAGCTCTAATCTTTAATTCTTCTTAGCTCAACCAAGTCTAAACCCTAAGTACCTGTAACATACAACATTCAAAGTATAATTAGCCTCAAGTTATGGAATTAACAACACAAAATCATAAAAAATGAGCAAGAAATGAGTGCAAGTCATGCACTCATCAACCCCCAATTTACTAGCCCTGAGTGTAGAAAATTGGCCTGAAAATTAACTGGGAGCCTGGTTTACGGGACCACTTATGGCTTGAAAGTTTTTCTGCAGCCCATAGGATCAGTTATTAAACATAGAACTTCAGGAAGGAAAAAATTTCCAAGTGCCAGGTAACCCACAGATAAGTTACGGTCGAATGGTATCTTAAAGATCATACAAAAGTCCGTGAGGGACCCAAACATGAAGGAAATTTAGAGTTTTTAAGAAGGTGATATGAGTTATTAGATGGCCCATGGAATGTGATATGGCCCATATAAGGTTTCGTAGAATGAGGTCAAGAATAAAGTAAAAATTTTGCTAAGTGTAGAAGGCTCTGCAAGTCCAAAAATGGCCCGAAAAATTTTCTACTACCCGTATTATTGATCGTAGTTTTCCATTTAGCAAAAGTCTGATTTCAGGATTCTCAGGTGTGCCATCAAAAAGGGGACTTATGTCCTGTAAGTCAATCTACGTCCTGTAATCGAGGTCTCGTAGGTCAACTTTGGCTGTTTTAATGAGGGGCATTTTTGTTATTTCCTACAAATCTATTCCTAAACCATGTCATTTTGAGGATGGGAAAGAAACCTATAATAGCCTTCAAGCCCTAATTTTCATCATTCTATACACTCAAATTCTTTAAGGAAAAAGAGGTTCTCAAAAGCTCCCAAGGAAAAAGCTAGGGTTTCCAAGTCTTTTTCCCAAGGCTTCAACTCTGATTCTTTCTAGTTCCCCAGGTATGTGAGTTGATTTATGTGTATCCTTTCACCCATAGAGTTCCCTACTATGCATTTATCTTTTCTTTAAGTTACTAAAATTCTAAATGTATGCTTATGATGATTTTATGCTTCTTATATATATACACACACACACACATATATATACACACACATACACTTGAAGTATGACGTTGATTCCATGATGGGTTTTGATATAATTAAGGTTGGGTGATCTCGATGTCCCTTTCTAAAGAAATTTCTTAAGACTAATGTGATTTATGATTGTTCCATGCATCAATTTAAGCCCACCTTATTTTAAATAAAAGTTTCCTATAAATTATGACTATGGCTAGGGCATTTATGAATAGCTTCAAAGTTAAAGTTTACCAAAGATATGTATATGATGATTATTTCCCTAAAATATGTTTAAGAAAGACTCTTAAGTTTGAGATACTCCCATGATTGTTACTTATGATTCTAAGAGTATGTTTTAAAAAATTTCGTGGGAGACTAATCCCGTTAGTTGAGGCATGACCCCTTGAAGCTAAATTTCAAGGTTAGAATCTCTAACTATATGTCACCATAGGAGCCTTATAGGCTAGGCTAATGGATCCACTTAAGCCCAATAGTTATGAAAGATGCAAGTGCAAAGTTACTAAATTTTGGATATCTACCTTGGCGAGTAGATTCTCCTTTACCCAATGGAGGAGTGCATTGGCCTTTTTTTCCAATGGAAGGAGTTCATTGGATTTCATATAGTAGCTCACGTGGTCTTACTGTCGGTTATGGTCCACTTCCACGAGTTTACATGATCTTATGATATGTGTTTACTCTATGGGTATCCTTATACATTGTCTCATATTGATCTGAGTCATATTCCTTGTGTATGTTTAAGTTCATTTCATGACCCTTAAATCTTATGTACACTTATATAATACATTAATTTATGATGGCATTAAAATTTCACTTGTGCATTGCATCTCACATATTAGTATATTCAAACATACTAACATATGTTTCCCTGCATGATTTAACCATGTAGGGAGAAGTACTCCTCCACTGCGTCGTGGCTAGTACTTGACATTCGAGACTAGTTTATTGTTCTGGTGAGCCCTTAGTTCAGGACTCCACTTATTTTCTACTCCTTTACGTATTTTATTTTTAGACAATGTATTTATGGCCCTTCTAAGGCTTTTACTTTCTATGTTGTCTATTATGGATGTTATTTTCATTTGATGAAAACCGATCGTACCGGTTTCGTTTGTATGTATTAGTGGTATGTTTATGGACAAATGATGTTTTTTCTAAATTCTCTGCTTTTTATGTTGCTTTATTGCACATAATGGACCATAGCCCCTTTCACTTACGTTTTTCCGCAATATGTTTCTACTATGCCTATGAATGCTTAAGATGCTTAAATGGCTAGGGTGAGGTTCATTTGGATATCTCTCATTCGTCGTGTGACGACTAGGCCCCTAGGTCAGCTCAATACAAGAAAACTTTTTTAAAGAAAAGGTAAATATAGACTCTGTTTTGACTTGCGAACCAATTAAATTCTAGGTAAGAATTTTGGTTACTCGAAGGGAAGGTGTTAGGTATCCCTTAGAGCCCATCCGAAGATAACCTTAAAATAAGTTTAGAAAAAAAATTAGGAGCATTTTATTCATCTATTTGCTTAAAAACCGGTGATAAAATATTATTGTTAAGAGTATAAAAAAAATACAAATATGTCATATATATGCCCATAATATTTACGAAAATTTTAATAGTACTATATTATCTTACAGTAAAATAAATAAGTAAATCTATGCTATATTAAAAGTGTGAAGGTCCTTAATAATATTGTTTAAACTTTTTGTCTTTCATTAAAAGACTTCACTTTAAACAAAATTATATTTTCACAATTAATTTTAATTATTATATTATTATTTTAATAATATTTAATATTAACTATAATAAATATAATAAAAATTAAATAGAGATAATTTTTTATTATAATTACATTCATACATGGAGAACCTTTTTCTAACTAGAATAGACTTGATCTAAAAAATAAAAATAAAAAACTTTCATACAATAAGCAAATCCAGGTTTGAAAAACCATCTTCCATAAAAATAGGCACAAAAAAGTATTAAAAAAAGGAACACGTTCAGAAAAAGAGAGTTAAAAAAAAGTCTGAGAAATTCATGTCAAAGAATCCATTAGATTAAAGGTAATTTAATTTTCCATAATTATTCTCTTATATTAACAAAAAAGTTTTTTTTTTTTTACCATTACTTGGTTTGTCAACTTTTTTTTACCATAATTAATTAGAGTATTAATTTTTTTTCTTTTTCCTTTATGACTCCACTATTTCAATAAAAGTTCTTCTAATTTCACCATGAATCCTAATTATATGATTAAAGATTTTATCCTAAATATGATGAAATTTTATTTTATATCCTTTTTTATTTATAACTTCTCTACTTCTATAAAAATATTTTAATTTCAACATTTGATTTATCAATCACTAACAATCAATAATTTGGATTGTATTTTCTTATTTTACAATTACAATCAAATTTTTTCTCGATTTAATTGATTCATTCATCCCCTTCATCTATTTGTGCTAAGTGGTGTTGGATCTTATTTTACACTTCTTCTCGAACTTCAATTTGATTCTCAGATTTATTTATATTACACACTCACGTTCTTTGTTTCATATTCTTTTCCCTTTCTTTTTCACTTTTTGAATTTGAAAAAAATAATATTAATTGTTATGTCAGTTTAACTTGCCTAAAAATAATATTAATTGTTATGTCAGTTTAACTTGCCTAAAAATAATATTAATTGTTATGTCAACTTAACTTGCTTCATTCAGATTATGTTATTGTAACGCCCGGTGAAATTATCAAAATACTCATAGAATAGAGATGTGCGCATAACGCGTCTTCCTATGCTCTATTTGCAAATTCGAGACCAGATATGCATTCAGCATGAAAAATTTAGTGAAAAAATAGTCTCTTTTGAATTTTAGAGCCATTGGATCGAAAAATAATTTTTCGATCCAAGACGAAAAATAGTGGTTGTGCGCGCCTTGACACCTGGGATGCGGACATGCCTTATGTATTTTTAAATTTTCATTTTAATTTGAGGGGAATTTTGGTCAATTTTCAATCCCTTCCAAGTTCAATAAATGAATATAAGAGATCTTTTATATCAAATCAAGTTCAAAGAATTTCTACTAACTATGTTGTCGAATGAGTCGATTGAAGTATCAAATTCAAATAACCATATCTCTTAAAGTATAATGATAGGTGATCCACAATTTATCAAATCGAAGATATTTGAATTAGCTTTCAAACGCATCCAATTTCTCCTCAATCAAAGTTCAGAGTAGAAAGTTATGACCATTTTACTGAGGACCGTAGCGCTATCCAAAGATCCGCGGTAGCTCCGTGTCGCGGACCCTTTCTGGATGAGATAAATGACATTTTTATTTTTATTTTTAGGGTACTTTGAGAGTAAAACCTTTGGGGTCTATTTAAGGTCTCAAAATGCATAAACGCTACTTTTCATAATCAAAAACCCTCTCCTTCACTCCTAAACATAAACGCTCAAGAATCATCAAGAAAGTCATCAAGTTAGGATTAGCTTTCAATCTTCATCCTCAAGGTAAACTATTCTTCATAAATTTCAATCTACGCAACCCGAATTTCTTTATCTATTCATGAATCTCTAATGGAATCTTAAATCATAACCTAGGGTTTCAAGAAAACGAATTCAAGTATCCCAAAAAGGGATTTAGTGATTCTTCTTCTTCAAGAACTAGGGTTTTTCATCAAGAACTCTAAAGACTCTAAATCAAGGATTCAAGAGTCAAAGAGAATCTCTTTAAACATGTCTTTCCAAGTTCTTTCACTTTAAAAGAACTACCAAGATCGAGAATTTTCTCCAAGAAAGCTAGTATTCATCAAATTTTGATGGTAATATCAACTTTTCAGGTATGTAAGGCTAAACTAAA
>JAABOM020097062.1:0-27288 GCA_011800125.2 Solanum clarkiae
CACATTTTGAAAATTTTATTTTTTCCCCCATTCCTACGTCGACCCACCCAACTACCACCCCTTCCCCCCCCAAAAAAAAAATTTAAAAATTATTTTAAAAATTTAAAATTATTTTTTTTTATCTCACCCACCGTCCCCCCCTCCCCCCAACACACACAGAGACACTTCTTGCCCCACAAAAAAATTTTAATTTATTTTAAAAGATATTTCAAATTTTATTTATTTGTTTACACCATCTATACCTGTACTCCCTACTAGCCTCCCCCCAACCCTTTTACAAGCACCCAACCCCCACTCCATCATTCCGCCCACCTCAGCCCCTCCCTCCCCTGAAAGTTTAATTTGAAAATTTTATGTTTTGACTATTTTGCCCTTTCTGAGTTGCTTTGGATCTATTTTGAAATATCTATATGGTTGGAACTGAAATCTTGTATTTTAAAAGTGAAAAAAATATGAGTTTTAACATTTTGGAAGCTTATCTTGTTGAAAAAGTGAGTTTTTGTACCATTTTAAATTTTGGGTGTCGGATTGAAAATCTGTCAATTCCATTAGCTCTGGAATGTTGAATCTAGTCTAGAAGAAGTTACAAGACTGAATTTGGAGTTAAAACGGAGATTTTGGACCCAAAGTTGCATTTTCAATTATTTTCGGAGCCAAAGTTTGAGTTTGATCAATATTTGGACTTTGGAAGCTCGGAAAATTTCAGTAGATCCAAATGGTGAAAGTAATATTAAAAATAGTCTCGTCATAATTTTTAGAGTTTTCGAGGACAATTTTGATATATTGAGTTTTAAACTAGTTTTATTGAGTTGCATCGGTAACTGTATCGAGCAGACTTAGGAATAGAATTCTAATTATTCTGTTGAAGCTGAATTGCCATTTCTAGTATAGATACATATCTGATTTGTGAATTTTTATTTTTGAATGGACACCGGGGGTTTGTCCCATGAATATTCAAAGCTAGTTTTTAACTGAAAAATCTGATATGGTGGAAACTATGTACTTCTCCGAGTTCGCGGAGGTATAGCCGGTGGACCCTCCTATCTTTTACGTGTTCACGAATTAACCCTCGGCATTCGTGGAGGTATATTGTCTGTTCCTCTTTGCATTTGCGGGTCCTAATTCGTATTCGTTGAGTACATTTTGATTGATCAGTTTTAAATACGTAAAATCACCATTTTTACACCATTTTAAACATTTTAAGCTTTCTTGAGGCGATTTTGACGAGAATTTTTGTGGAAAACTCTTGGGTAAGTGTTTCTTTCATCAATTTATTTAATTTCACGACTTTTATCTTAATTTTATCTTGAATTTTATGATTTTGAGTATTTAAAATTGAGTTTTCCATATCTTTGAGTTGAAAACATTAATTGTTAATTTCTCCTTTGATTCAATCTCAATTTTAGTGGAATTTTCACCCACGAACTCATTTCCTCGTATAAAATCATAATTTTTGTCAATTTTCAGATTAGAGAACTTCAAATTTTAGCCCTAATTTGGAACATTTTGACCCTAACCGTAATTCTTGCCAATATGAGTGTCAAAATTCATCTCTTGACGCGTATAATCTATTTTTGATAGCGATTGGTTAATTTGGAGATCATTTTGAGGCTTGGGTTGATCGAGAGCTTTATTCGAGTGCGATTTTGGCATTGAAGTATGTTTGACTAATCTTTTTGGGACTGAATATGAGTTATTGGATATACTTATGTGATGATTGCAAGATTTAGGGTGCTCTTGAGTAATTGAATTGATATGATAGAATTTTGAGGAAAATGTGATATTGGTTATACTGGAATAGGAGTAAATTGTGACCTTGTTAGTACATTGAGATGTGTTCTTGAGACTTGAGAAATTTTGGAAGTTATTATGGTAATATGAGACTTGCGATATCATTTGAGGAGTTTTGTGGTAATTTCATGGTACTTGTGATACTTTCAGGAATTATATGCATATCTTGGGGAATTGCGAAGTCTGGTATTATTTATATTTTGGCTATTGATGAAAGTGTGGTACTTTGAGACACGGTGATGACTTGTGGTTCTGATTGTGACGTTCAATCCTATTTCCCTAATTCTAGTGAAATGACCCCAAAAAGTGTTCGAAAATATATCTCGAAAATGCCCATAATCATAATTTTCATATATGTCAAAAGCCGTGCGTGATATAAAAATCTGACTTCATATTTATAATCAGGGGAAAAATTAAGTGGGAAATGAGTCTAATCCTGATTTTAGAGCAACCATATTAAAATTTTATTTTCCAAAAATTTTGATTTTCAGAATCGATCCGCGCCCCTGGCGCGATGTGGCCAAGGCGTGGACCTATATTTTTTTGCCAGTTTTTATTATTTTGGTCCAAAGCTTTAAGGCCTTGGGCGTAAGCCTTCATATGAATAAAAGTACCTATACTTAGTTTTTTTCAACCCTATATCATTCAAGACATTCCCCATGTGGCAACCCTCGCGGGAGGATGCCACTTGTGTTGGTATCAGAGCCCAGGCGTGTGATTCTAGGACTTTTTATGTTAATTACTTGTATACTTGTCTATTTTGTAAAAGGTCCAAGCTATGTTATTTGTTCATTTACATGATTAATACTATTTTAGTGCCGGTAAAGTGCATATGCATCATGTGCATGTCCCTAATGCAATGTGATCTTCTCTTTTGAAGGAACTAAAGTATGGCTTCTTGCTCTAATAGATCGATGGAATCAACACGGGAAGGATCGGATAACTCTTATTCTCAACCTCGTCTACTAGAAGGGGTTGGCGAAATATCTCTCAAATCAATATGTCCCCCATACTAGTGGGTCTGAAGTAGGAAACCAAGGTGTAAGACCTATCCCACATCCTCAGATGAGCCATAGTACTCAGATTAGAATCCCGCTTTCCAACAGATGGCTAAATTCTTCCACCATATGGCTGAAGCGATGCATGATCCTAATGGGATAAATTTTGAGAAAATGAGGAAAATGGGTGGAATAGAATTTGAAGGTACTATTGATCCCACTGATGCGGAACTATGGTTGGAACACATGGAGAGGGTGTTTGAGCAATTAGAGTATTTAGATGTTGCAAAATTTAAGTATGCTGTTTCACTATTACAAAAGGATGATTATGATTGGTGGATGATCGTTCCAAATGCCAAGATAAAACCTCCAGTTCTTACTTGGAATGATTTTGTTAAAGAGTTTCATATGAAGTATGTTCCACCTACCTACTGTGATGCTAAGAAAAAGTATTTTTTAAGTTTGAGGCAGTGGGGTATGTCGATTGCTGAATATCAACAAAAGTTCTTAAGGCTTTCTCATTATACTGGGGATATTATTAAAGAGGAAAAGTTCATCTAGAGTGACAAATACCAAGAGAGCTTTGAAACTCTTAAATCCTTGTTGATGCAAGCTCCGGTACTTAATTTGCCAATAGAGGGGAAAGAGTACGTGATATCTAGTGATGCATCTCTTCATCATGGTCTAGGGTGTATTCTGATGCAAGAAGAGAAAGTTATCTCATATACCTCTCGAAAATAAAACCATATGAATTGAATTATCCTACTCATGATCTGGAACTTGCTGCTATAGTATTTGCCTTAAAGATATGGAGACATTATTTGTATGGAAAAAAATGTTACATATTGACCGATCACAAAAGCCCAAAATACTTGCGTACACAAAATGAGCTGAACCTAAGGCAATGTCGATGGCTTGAGATCATTAAATATATATGATTGCATAATCAATAATCCTCCAGGAAAAGCTAATGTTGTTGCAGATGCCTTAAGTTGCAAGTCCTTTGCAAGCCTGTCCTTGAGTCCACTGCCTTTGTTAGTTGAGTTAAGAGTAATGGATGCTCGTATTGTACTTCATTCACCTAGCTCTGATTCCAACACAAGTGGCATCCTCCCACGAGGGTTGCCACAAGTGTTAAAAGGGTATTCCCTCAAGATGAAGTCAACCCCTACTTCACAACTCTGACTTGAAATTTGTGTCGCGAGAGGAATTGAGTTTCGTGAATTGTAAAAAAAGGGATTTAGGGAGGGGTTTGTCTTAGTGAATTTTATTATTTGTATGCTTATGTTAACAAGACTTATTAATAAGTATTATGTGGGAACAAAATAAATAAGTAATAAAAAAGGAGTCTTGGGCAGCCCTCGTTAAGTTACTTTTATATAATATATAAATATATATATGCGTGTTGTCCAAAGTTAGGTTGGTTTCAAGACTTATATTCACCTTATAAACACCCTTAAATTTGTATATTTGGTCAAAATCACGAAAAAAGTCACTTCTGTTGGGCAGAAATCAACAAGCTCTATCATTTGGTAAGTAGATAAATTCTGTCATGAAATTTTGCGATGTTTAGTAATTAGGGTATATATCTTCATATACAGCTTTGTTTTTAGTATGTAAATATGTTTTAGAAAGCTGATTCATTTACCTACAACCTTTGTGTCTATGAAAAAATATGAATCTGCTTTTATGGTGTCAAAAAAAGGTGTGAAACACAGTAAAAGTTCTGGCCGATTTTCTGTTTGAGAAGCCTTTTATGTATTACTGTTAGTATTTTAATCATATCTTAGTGTATGAGCTATGATTGATGATGCTTCTTAGTTCCTTGCAACTCCAATATATGTATCTAAAACTCATATATTTATGTTGAGACCTAATTTTGTAGTTATAGATTCATAACAGTGGACGTAAGTTAGGACAAGTTCTGTCCAGAGGTGTGCTGTTAGTGTTTTGATCATAAATACTTGTACAAAGCATATTCTGAAGTGAATCTTGATTGTTTGCTACCTATATTCATATACCTACAGTTTTGATGCAGATTAGAAGGCCTAGTTTTTTTATTTACTAATCCAAAATCTAGTTGCGTTACAAGGCAGTAAACTTGCCGAGAAGAGTGTGATTTGTAAAAATAGGACTCCATTTTGGCATTTTTCTTGTTAGTTTCTACCTGTTGAAAGTGAGGAATGTTAAATGAGTCAGTATTAATGTGCTCACACTCTTATACAATCTTAAGGAAATCGATTGAAGAAACAGATGCTGTATTGATCCACGACTCAAAATCGGTACGGTAGGTTGCGTTCTAAAAGGTTCAGGTTTGTGTAAAGACTTGTTCTTGTACTTTGTTACCTGCTGGCACATTTGAATGTTACCTTGGTATCTCAGCTATGTGTTTCTTATTTTATCTAGTTGGATTGATATATATTGGGACTCGCAAGGAACTCGCTTAATTCTTCTATGTGTATGAATTGCCTGATCACTTGACATCCTTGTGGAATTTATCCTTCTTGTGGCTGTAAATTTGTCAGCATAGACATGCCTCTTGTTCGGATCAACTTCCATCTTAAATATGAATTTTTGGTTTGTCCTAAGTGTGGATGCAATCCATTTTATGTACGAACTAGAAAGTCACTTTTAATATGGTTCTTGGTTCTCTTGATAATTGGGTTTTCACCCTTCTTGATATAGGGCTTAGGTCCTTCTTCATACTTGATTATGGTTGGTGTGACGACATGACTTACATACTAGGTGAAACTTGTCATTTGAATGTCGTGTTAAAATTGTTCCAGGAACCCTTGATACTTAGATCTTTAAATATCCTACTAGATACTATTGGTGTATTTGTTCACTTGGTCTATTTACTATATTCTAATTGTGCTTCTCTTTAACTTAAGAAGAGTAAATTGAGAGATTTAAGGTTCTCAGCTTTTAGCTTTTACACTACTAAGCTTCATGCTTAGCGATAGTTGTTTCTATCATAAGGAGTACACAAGATGATGCTTGAGGATGGCCATTAAAGATAAATTTTGGGAGCTGTGCAGAAAATCACATTTGCATCTAGAAATATATATATTATAGTAGTTTAGGGAAGTGTACATGATTCTCCTGTTGTATATGTATGTAAAAATCTGAAAGGCTAGTGTAAATTATAGAACCATGGGTTGTAACTCTAAGGTTTTACTTGTTTAGTTAAATTTGAATCGGCAAACTTTCTATATTAAAATACAGTCATGTTAAGATGATTGTATGAAACGGAAACTAGTAAATTTTATGTCCATGCATTTTAATATTGGTAATACTTTTCAGCATGCTACAACAGTTTGGGCAATATATAAATATCTCGCAATATAGTAGTTTCAATTATTTGCAAGGTACTCACACCAAAAACTTAAGCTAGAATCATCTGCACAACCTTCAGAACAAAATCCTATACCTTTAACTATTTTGAATTCATTACTTAAATATTATTAATAGGTCACGTGTTAAATTCTTCATATGTTGGTAAGTAGTATGTAAGCCTAGAATATACAAATGCCGTGCAAGAGTCCTTTTTCATTCCTTATTTGTTTTGGTCCCATATAATACTTATTATTAAGGCTTGTTAACATGTAAAATAGCATACAAACAATAAAATTCACTAAGACAAACCTCTCCCTCAATCCCTCTTTTTATAATTCACAAAACTCAATTCTTCTCGCAACACAAATTTCAAGTCAAAGAGTTGTGAAGTAGGGGTTGACTTCATCTTGAGGGAATACCCTTTTTAAAAGTGACTACATTATTTAGTAATAAGGCATTACAATTCTCTCCCCCTTAGAAAATTTTGTCTCAAAATTTACCTTGTGCTTGTCTCGAAATAAGAGCGGATATAGGGTCCTCATGTCTTCTTTCCTCTCCCAGGTGGATTCTTCTCCAGAGTGGTACCTCCAAAGTAACTTTACTAAGGTAATTTTCTTGTTTCTAAGTTCTTTTATTTCCCAATCTTGAATGTGGACAGGTTCCTCATCGTGGTATCAGAGCCAGGTGAATGAAGTACAATACGAGCATCCATTTCTCTTAACTTAACAAACAAAGGCAGTGGACTCAAGGACAGGCTTGCAAAGGACTTGCGACTTACGGCATCTGCAACAACATTAGCTTTTCCTGGATGATAATCAATTGTGCAATCATAATCTTTGATGAGCTCAAGCCATCGACATTGCCTTAGGTTCAGCTCCTTTTGTGTACCCAAGAACTTTAGGCTTTTGTGACCAGTGAATATGTAACATTTTTCTCCATACAAATAATGTCTCCATATCTTTAAGGCAAATACTATAGCAGCAAGTTCCAGATCATGAGTAGGATAATTCAATTCATGTGGTTTTATTTTCCAAGAGGCATATGAGATAACTTTCCCTTCTTGTATCAGAACACACCCTAGACAACGATGAGATGCATCACTATATATCATATACTCCTTCCTCTCTATTGGAGGAGTAAGTACCGGAGCTTGCATCAACAAGGATTTAAGAGCTTCAAAGCTCTCTTGGCATTTGTCACTCCAGATGAACTTTTCCTCTTTAATAATATCCCCAGCATAACGAGAAAGCCTTAAGAACTTTTGTTGATATTCAGCAATAGACATGCCTCGCTGCCTAAGACTCATTTTTCATTTCTAATTTGTTTTTTCCCCACATAATACTTATTATTAAGGCTTGTTAACATGTAAAATTGCATACAAACAATAAAATTCACTAATACAAACCCCTTCCTAAATCCCTCTTTTTATAATTCACGAAACTTAATTCCTCTCGTGACACAAATTTCAAGTCAAAGAGTTGTGAAGTAGGGGCTGACTTCATCTTAAGGGAATACCCTTTTTAAAAGTGACTACATTATTTAGTAATAAGGGCATTACACCCCAAAACCCTCTAAAACACTTATCCAAATATTTCACTCAAAAGCAGGTGTCCCAAACTCATTTCGGATCTGAAGGAATTCATTCAAGCTTCAAGTTCTCAATCAAATCTTCATCAAGGGAATCTCCAAAGTTAAAGAATGTGGGTTTAAACTGTTGAGTTCTTCCCCCCATGGTGCCCAACCTTCCTTTCTATGTAAATTGCATGATTTCAAGTTGATTTATCTATGTGTATTTCTTATTATGAATTGATTATGAACTGTGTTGGGATTTTGTAAATGTGTGACTGTTTAAGCATAGTTTGAGCTATAAATCTATGATCAATTTTGAGATTTGATGAAGAGATTCAATGTATATTGCATGAGGGTGTTACCAAGTGTTGGTGGGTTGATTTACATTAAATTTTCTTGCATGATTTCACTCTTGAATTTCATGATTTTAAATTAGAATTACACAGCCGTCAAGTGTTTGATAAAATGTCCAATTTAGGGTTCTTGATTTATTGATGATCTAATGCATGGCCTATGAGGCAAATGACTTTATGATGATGAAAGTAATGTATGAATGTATTGATTTCATGAAAAGTATCTATAGTATTGCAAGTTGGCCACACCTTGTTGTGGAGGTGCTATACCTCAACCACTATGATGGAGGGTGCTATGTCCATCTACCAGTTAAGGGGTATGTACCTTGATCACTATGATGGAGGATGCTATGCGCATCTACCAATTAAGGGGTAGATACCTCAATCGCCTTCCAAGGGGGTGGTAGGACCTAGATAACAAGTACTAGTTGCTTGGTCTATGATGATGGTCTCTTGCTACATATGTAGTATGTTCTATGTAAGCATGTTTTACTTCAAGCATTGATCATGCATGCCATGTTACTAATATATTATCTCTTGCCTATGCATATGCATTTTGATTATGTTGCCTATATCTTGTTGCATCGCATCCTACATACTTAGTACATTTAAATGTACTTACACATACTCTATGCCTGCATGATGTTACCATATAGAAACTGGAGCTCCACGTGATCATCCTCCTCCTCCACGTGGCTAGTACTATCTCTTGAAGCAAGCTTTTTGAGTCCTTAACTCCGAGGATAATAACTATTGATCCTATGTTATGTAAAGGCTCTTTTCTTTGTTTAGATGCTTATGACATGAGGTGAGCCCGAAAAGTTGTATTGTCCCCCACCCATGTCACGACCCAAGCCTAGGGCCTAGACCTAACACAGCACATAGGGAAACCCTAAGGGACCGCAAGCACGGCTCTTAACATATCATTACACAACCTTAGTCGCGGATGCAATAAAATACAACAAGAGATAGTATATAGGGGTAAACGGGGCTAAGGGACATTTTTCATATCATAAACACCAAGAGTCAAAGCTCATAGAATAATATAAACAAGTCCAACAACACCTCTAAAACTTAGATACTTAGCGGGGGCCAAGACAAGCTACCGGACTCAGCCTCATAATCAACATATACATAAAAGAAAGATAGTTTTAGAATATAGTATGATATCATAAACATCATCCCCGAAATGGAGGACTCACCAAAGAGCTTAAGAGATGTCGTACTAGCCACGTGGAGGAGGATGATCAAGTAGGGCTCCTGTTCGTATATGATAACATCATATGGGCATAGAATATGTATTAGCACATTTGAATTTACTAAGTATGTAAGATGCAATACAACAAGAGATAAACATCATAAATAAAATGCATAATATTAGGCAATAGATAACATATTAACAATATGACATATACGATCAATGCCAAGTTAAACATCCTTACATAAAATATAATACAATATGTAAGAAGAGACCACCATACAAAACCCATAGGTTACCAAGGTACGAACCTCTTTGGTTGGTTAGTGGATTGTCTCGCCCTACTCCCTGGTGACCGAGGTACAAACCCCCCGACATGGTTATGGAGGTACAAACCCCTTGATTAGTTGGTGCATACTCACACCCTACCACCGCTGGTGATTGAAGTACTAACCCCTTTATTTGGTTATCAAGGCACTAGCCCCTTAATTGACTATCAAGGTACAAATTCCTCGACATGGTTACCGGGGCTCCTGTCCTCCCGAGTCGGGCATGGTCACATTCAAACACTATATAGGAGAATATCACAAATATACATTCCTTTCATCATCAAAAAGTCATTAAACCCATAAGACATACATTGGACCTTCAATTACTCCAAAACACATTAACCGGACATTTTATCAAACTCTTGACGGATGTGTAGTGCTAGTATAAAACTATGCAATGCAAGAGTGTGATCATGCTAGAAAATTCAATGTAAAACCATCAATAGATACATGGTAATACCCTCAATTAATATACATCAAAATCCTTCATCAAATCTCACAATAGACCTTAGATTCATAGCTCAAAACATGCTAAAACAACCATAATTTCATGAAACCCCAACATAGTGTGCAGTGAAATTCATAATAAGTGAGACCCATGAGTAAATCAACTTTAAATCATGCAATTTTAAGTAAAAGGAAGGTTAGGTATCATGGGTGAAAGGAACACTGAAAGAAACCCACATACCTTAGCTTTGGAGAATCCTTGAAGAAGATTGGAGATGGAGACTTGAAGCTTGAATGAGAACATTAGAATCCGGATGAGATTTGTGATTTGAAATTTGGAGATGAAATATTATCTAAGTGTTTGAGAGAGTATTGGAGAATGTCTTGAATGATATGAGGGTGAAATAAGGCTAAGCATAAGTATTTTCATGAATGGGAACACTTAGTCCCAAGACCCAAAAGCATTGGACCGGACCATAAAACTGGCGCAAAAATGAATTGAGGCTCGCTCTTAGCGCGTCACGCCAGGGGCGCGGAAACCTTAATGGAAATTACATTTTTGGAAAAATGAAATCGCGATTTGTTAGCTCTAAAATCGGGTCGAGACCCATTTCCCACTCAATTTGACCCCGTGAACTAAAATATAAAGTTGGATTTTTGATATCACACACAGATTTTGAGATATATGGAAATTACGATTTCAGGCACTTCTGAGGTACATTTTCGGGCACTTTTTGAGGTCGTTTCAATATCTACCCCTTGGGAACATTCATCCCCAAATGTTAAAAAAGTTTTTATATGAAAAGAGTAATCATGAAGAAATCAGCCCCAACAAGAATGCAACAACACACTTAAAACACCAGTTTCAAAATCTCAACATAAGTGTAAAATCACCATGAACTTTGTCAATATAAATATAATGTACGCAAATGACTTAGGTGCTGGAAAGCATGACATGAAATCACATAGAAGATTTAGAATTAGTACCTTAGGGTTGAGTAGGATGTAAAATATAGGGGTATCACTTTTGCATATCCACGTCGGCCTCCCATGTAGCACTTTCGACTTGTTGATTTCTCCAAAGGACCTTAATGGAAGCAACATCCTTGTTCCTCAACCTCTTCACTTGACTAACCAAGATCTCTACTAGAACCTCTTCATATGATAAGTTGTCTTCAACTACCCCCACAACATCAAGAGGCAAAATAGCATTAGGATCACCCACACACTTCCTCAACATAGACACATGAAAGACCGGATGAACCATTTCCATTTCACTAGGCAAATCCAACTCATAGGCCACCTTACTAATCCTGCTCATCACCTTATAAGGATCCATATATTATAGAGCTTAAATTACCCTTCTTTCCAAAACAAATAATGCCCTTCATAGCTGACACTTTCAAATAGACCCAATCACCAACCTTAAACTCAAGCTCACTCCTTCTCATATGGGCATAAGACTTTTGGAAACTTTAGGATACTTTCAAACTTTCTCTAATCATCCTTACCTTCTCCATAGCATCCACAACCAGATCTTGACCCAACAAAGATATCTCTCCAACCTCAAACCATCCAAATTGGGATCTACAATATGTAAAGAGCCTCAAACAGAGCCATTCAAATGCTAGAATGATAGCTATTGTTATATGCAAACTCAATCAATGGAATATGATCATCCCAACTATCCTTAAGCTCCAATATACAAGCCCTAATCATGTCCTCAAGTGTTTGGATAGTTCTTTTGGCTTGGCTATCGGTTTGAGGGTGAAAGGTCGTACTAAGCTTTACCTTGGTTCCAATACCTCTTTAGAAGGACCTCCAAAAGTGCGAAGCGAATTGTGCACCACGATATGATATGATGGACAAATAAACCCCACGCAACGTCACCAAGTCATGAATGTACAACCTAGCATAATCTTCAGCCCTACAGGTAGTTTTAATTGGTAGAAAGTATGCTAGTTTTGTCATCCTATCAACCACAACCCAAATGGAATCAAAACCCTTTCTAGTCTTGGGCAACCCAACCACAAAATCCATATTAATCTCTTCCTACTTCCAAGTAGGAAACTCTATGTCTTGGATTAGGCCACCCTACTTTTGGTGTTTGGCTTTGACTTATTGGAAACTATGGCTATCGGATATAAATTTGGTAATGTCCCTCTTCATGCGTCCCCACCAATACACTTCTTTGAAATCCCTATACATATTAGTAGATCCGGGGTGAATAGAGTAAGAAGAACCATGAGCCTCATCAAGAATCCTTTCCTTCAAGCCATCAACGCAAGGCACACACAACCTACCTTGGTATCTAAGGGCACCATCTCCCCCTTGGGAGAAAACCTTCACCTAACCATCTTTCACCAAGGCCTTCAATTATAGTAAGGAGGGATCAAGATCTTGCTTAGCTTTCACCTCCTCAACCAATGAAGATTTAGAAGCATCATCAACAACAACACCACCATTATCACCCTCTTCCAACCTAACTCCCAATCTAGCAAACTGATGGACTTCCCTAGCTACCCCTTTGCCACCATCATCAACATGAGCAAGGCTACCCATAGACACACTACTTAAAGCATCCGCCACAACATTAGCCTTACTGGGATGATAATGCACACTCATATCATAATCCTCAAGAAGTTCTAACCACCTTCTTTGCCTCAAGTTGAGATCTTTTGAGTGAAGACAAATTGGAGGCTCTTATGATCGGTGGATACATCAACATGCACCTCATACAAATAGTGACACCAAATCTTTAATGCAAATACCATGGAGGTTAGCTCAAGATCATGGGTAGGATAATTCTTTTCATGCACTTTGAGTTGTCTAGAAGCATAGGCTATCACCTTCCCATTTTGCATCAACATACAACCCAAACTGACCTAGGAAGCATCACAATACACCACGAATCCCTCTAGCACTTCCGGTAGTAACAATATAGGAGCGGACACAAGCTTATCTTTCAATGTTTGGAAATTCCTTTCACACTCATCGGACCACACAAATTTGGCTTTTTTTTGAGTCAACTTTGTCATGGGAGAGGTAATAGAAGAGCACCCATTCACAAATCTCCGATAGTAACACGCTAAGCCCAAGAAGCTTCTAATATCCGACGGGGTCAATGGTCTAGGTCAATTTCTAATCACATCCGTCTTTTTAGGATCTACCTTAATATCATCCCCAGACACCACTTAACCTACAAAGGCAACTTCTTTAAACCAAAATTCACACTTCTCATATTTAGCATACAATTTCTCTTCCCTTAATTTTTGTAACACTACCCTCAAATAGCCCACATACTCCTCCTCACTATGAGAATAGATCAATATCAATGAAGACCATAAAAAATGAATCAATGTAGGGCTTGAAGACCCCATTCATAAGGTCCATGAAGAAAGCTGGTGCATTAGTCAACCCAGAGGACATCACAACAAATTCAAAATGCCCATATTTGGTCCAGAATGCCATCTTAGGAATATCACACTCCCTCATCGTCACTTTATGATACTCGGACCAAAGATCAATCTTAGTGAAGTGGCTATCCCCTTGCAATTGGTCAAACAAATCATCAATCCTTGGAAGGGGATACCTATTCTTGATGGTGACCCTATTAAGTTACCAGTAGTCAATACACATTCTAAGAGACCTATCCATCTTCTTCACAAACAACACCGGTGCACCCCAAGGTAATTGGCCAGGCCTAATAAAACCCTTCTCCAACAAGTCCCTCAATTGCTCCTTGAACTCCTTTAACTCTGCTGGACAATACAGTAAGGGGGAATACATATGGGTTGCGTATCAGGGAGGAGGTCTATACCAAAATGTATTTCCCTTTTGGGAGGAACACCGAGAAGGTCATTTGGAAAAATATCAAGAAACTCATTTACAACCGGAACCGACTCTATAGGAAGGACCTTGGACTCCACATCCCTTACCGTCACAAGACGATAGAGACACCCCTTAGAGATCAACTTACAGGCTTTAATGCAAGAGATGAATCTATTCTTGACCTCCACGTCATGACTTTCCCACTTAAGGATGGGTTCTTTTGGGAATTGGAATTTGACCCTATGGGTTCTACAATCAATAGAGGTATAGTACGCATGCAATCATTCCATCCCAATAATGACATCAAAATCAACCATATCTAACTCAACAAGATCACAAGGCAATATTTTAGGCAAGATGCAAATAGGAAAATTTTTGCAGACCTTTCTAGCGACAATAGATGTACCAATAGGAGTAGACACCTCATATGACTCACACAACAATTCGGGCTCAGCATGGAACTTTTTGGCAACAAAAGGGGTAACAAAAGAAAGAGTGGCACCCGGATCAATCAGTGGATATACATCAAAATCAAAGACTTTTAACATATTGGTAACAACGTCGGGCACCTCATCAACCCCTTTGCGCCCATACAATGCATAAAATCGATTGTGCCTTGGGGAACCACCTTGTTGACTACCCCTTTCCAAAGGAACCGCAATAGCACCTTGCGGACGAACCTCCTTACCCTTGTTACAGTTAGGGGGACATTTAGTCTTTTTGTGATCAACTTCTCCACACCCATAACATGAATTAGTGTCCCTCAAATATAGGACCCCATGGCCTTTACTACATTTTGGACACACACCATTAGGGACCAAACCTCCAATACCTTGGGCCCTTAGAAAGTTATTGGCAAACCCCCTATTAGAAGCATGAGAAGACCCTTGGCCTTGTTGGAACTGGCCAACCTAACTTTAAACTAGGTCCTCTTAGCCTCATTGCCCCTCCTCTTTCTTAACTTTTCCTCCTCTATTTGCTCGACATAGGTCATCAAACGGGAGAAATCCATATCACTAATCAACTTGGCGGACCGGCATTCCTCACTCACCAAGTCGGAAACATCCATCATAAATTTATTCATTCCAGACCTTGGGTAGGCCACTAAGTGGGGAGCATATTTAGAGAGTTGATTAAGCTTGAGATCGTAACTCCCTCACACTCAAGGACCCTTGTCTCAAATTCATAAATTCCACTAATTTGGCTTCCCTAAACTCAAGAGGAAAGAACTAATTAAGAAATGCCACCTTGAACTCCTCCCATAGCACCACATTGTTGATTCCCTTCTCCTCCTTCCATTGATTGAACCATATTTGTGTCACCCCTTTGAGTTGGTAAGACGCCAACTTCGCTATCTCTTCTAATCTAACACCCATGATAGCCAAAAGCTTGTAGATCTCATCAATGAACTCTTGAGGGTGCTCATCCACCTTTGACCCATAGGATTCTGAGGGATTCATCATCATGAAGTCTCTCACATGAGATACCGATGTAGGAGCATGTGGGGCTTGGGCCCCTTGGTTGGCTTGATTATCCACAACTTGTGCAAGCATGGTGAGAGCATCCCGGAGCTCACCATGAGCCGGTTGTTCCTCGGGAGTGTGGGCTCTTCTTCTCCTTGTGTTAGGCATGATTTAGCATAGAAAAGGACAATATTTAGGGGGGAAACACCTTATTTCAACTCTATAACATGACTTAGAATATGAAAAAGGGAAACATTTCCTAAGATGCCTCATAGCCTCTTACTCATAGTTGTGGTGCACAACACAACCATGAATAAGACTCTAACTGACGTGATGTGTTGGACTCCGAGGATCTAACAACCTAGTGCTCTGATACAAACTTTGTTATGACCCAATCCTAGGGCCAAGACGTGACTCGGCGTATGGGGAAACCCGAAGGGACCCCAAGCAAATCTCTTAACATATAATTACACATCTTTGGTCACGAAAGCAATAAAATACACCAAGAGATAGTAAATAGGGGCTAATGGAGCTATAGGACAATTTTCATATCATAAACCTCAAGAATGAAGAGAGAGTCAAAGCTCATAACATAATACGAACCTGTACAAAAACTCGTCTAAAACTTAGATACTTAGCGGGGCCAAGACAAGATACCGGACTTATCCTCATAGTCAATATATACATAAAAGAAAGATAGCCTTAGAACATATTATGAGATCATAAACATCATCCCCAAAATGAAGGACTCACCATAGAGCTTGAGAGATATCATACTAGCCACGTGGAGGAGGATGATCAAGTGGGGCTCCGGTTCATACATGGTAACATCATGTAGGCATAGAATATACATTAGTATGTTTGAATGTACTAAGTATGTAGGATGCAATGCAAAAAGCGATAAGTCTCATAAACAAAATGCATAATATTAGGCAATAGATAACATATTAGTAACATGGCATGTATGATCAATGCCAAGTTAAACATGCTTACATAGTATACAATACAAGATATAAGAAGAGACCCTGTACCCGAAACCGACATAGGTGGCTAGGTAGAGAATACCTAGGGGCTCGAGATAACTCTCTTTAAGGAACTCAGCAAAATAGCCTCGTAACTTAGGGAGAAGGGGATGCCTCCTCACAAAGGGGGTCGCAGTGACCAGGCCCGGGCGACTGCAGGGCTAGTGACTAAAGTGAAGTCGTAACAAGGTAGCCGTACTGGAAAGTGCGGCTGGATCACAGGCAGAATGGAAATAGAAAACAACTAAATGACTTAACATATAAAACCCATAGGTTACCAAGGTAAAAACCACTTTGGTTGGTTGATGGATCATCTTACCCAACTACCCCTGGTGATCGAGGTACAAATTCCCTGACATGGTTATAAAGGTACGAACCCCTTTATTGGTTGGTGGATACTTACACCCTACCACCACTAGTGATTGAAGTACTAACCCCTCAATCCGGTTATCAAGGCGCTAGCCCCTTGATTGACTATAAAGGTACAAACCCCTCGACATGGTTACCCGGGCTATTGTCTGCCGAGTCAGACATGGTCGCATTCAAATACTATATAGGATAATATCATAAATACATATTCCTTCATCATCATAAAGTCATTCAACCCATAAGACATGCGTTGGACCTTCAATTCCTCCAAAACACATTAACCGAACTTTTTATCAAACACTTGGCGGGTATGTAGTGCTAGTGTAAAACCATGCAATTCAAGAGTGTGATCATGCTAGAAAATTCAATGTAAAACCATCAATAGATACTTGGTAATACCATTAAGAAATATACATTAAAATCCTTAATCAAATCTCACAATAGACCTTAGATTCATAGCTCAAAACATGCTTAAATAATCAAAATTTCATGAAACCCCAATATAGTATGCAGTGAAATTCATAATAAGTAAGACCCATGAGTAAATCAACTTTAAATCATGCAATTTTAAGTAAAAGGAAGCCTTGATATCATGGATGAAAGGAACTAATGAAAGAAATCCACATACCTTAGCTTTAGAGAATCCTTGAAGAAGATTGGAGATGGAGACTTGAAGCATGAATGAAAACCTTGGAATCCAGATGAGTTTTGGAAGAAGATTGGATCCGGATACTTGAAGCCTGAATGAAAACTTTAGAATCCGAATGAGTTTTGAGACTTGAAATTTCGAGATGAAATATTATCTAAGTGTTTGAGAGGGTATTTGGGAATGTATTTAATGGGCTAAGGATAGGTACTTTCATGCATGGGACACTTAAGCCCAAGAACCAAAAGCCTTGGATCATACTATAAAAATTGGCACAAAAATAAACTTAGGCGCGACCTTGGCGCATCGCACCAGGGGTGTGAATACCTTAATGGAAATCACATTTTTGGGAAAATAAAATTGTGAATCATTCGCTCTAAAATTGGGGTTGGACCCACTTCCCACTCAATTTGACCCCTGAACAAGAATATGAACTAGTTTGATATCACACATGAATTTTGAGATATATGAAATTTACGATTTTGGGCACTTTCGAGGCACATTTTTGGGTACTTCTAGGGGTCGTTTCATCCCAATCTATGCTAGAGGTGTTGTTGGACAAGTTATGTAATGATGCTTTGAGCTTTGACTCTCTTGACTCTTGTATTATTTAAGCTATTAAAGACTTCTCTTAGATCCTTTATCCTTATTTTATGTTCTCTTGTTATTTAATTGTTTCCGCGACCAAGGATGAGTAATGATAGTTAAGAGGCTTTTTTGGGGTCCCTTCAGGTTCTCCATTTGCCGTGTCATGTCTACGCCCTAGGCTTGGGTCGTGACATCTAGGATGGTTATTTATCCAAATTTTTTTATATTATGGTTTTTATACCTTGATTTGTAGCATTGACATGTATACATCTCATATTACATTTGTCACGACTCGGACCTAGGGCATAGTTGTGACCAGCGAATGGGGAACCTGAAGGAACCCCAAAAAAGCCTCTTTGCATATAATTACACATCCTTTGTCGCGGAAGCAATTAAAATGACAATACGTGAAGATATATTAAAGGAGAAAAAGGGGCTAAGGGACATCTTTGATACCATAACAACATTAAGAAAGAGAGTCAAGGCTCACAGAATGATAACACCATATGTCCAATAACACCTCTACTACATAGATAAGAGCGGGGCCCAAGACTAGCAACCAGGCTCACCCTCATGGTCATAGGTATACAGTGAATGAAAGAGAGTCTTAATACATAACATAAGAGATTAGTCATTGTCCCCGGAATCGAGGACTCACCAAAAGATAACTTGAATAATCTGTCTAGCCACGAGAAGAATCAATAGTAGCTCCGGTTCCTACATGGTAAAATCACGTAGGCATAGAGTATGCATTAGTGTGTTTGAATGTACTAAGTATATGGGATGCCATGCAACAAAAGATAGACATCATAATCAAAATGCATAATTATAACAAGCGATGAATATCATAACAACAATATGACATGTATGAATGATGCATGAAGTAAAACATGCTTACAATTCATTCAACTTATACAGATCATAGTACATAAGTGTGGTAAGAGACCTCAGCTGACATAATATAAGACCAAGCAAGCTACAACTTTGAATCCCGATGTCAACCCTACATTAGAAAAAGGGGGAAGTTACTTGACAAGGTAAACCTCCTAATACCTAAGTGGATCCACTAAGCCTTTTGTGAATCGGGTACTCGCCATAAGCTCGGACTTGAGTACTCACCTCAAGCCCTCATATTAGTGTACTAGCCTCTTAGAGATTTGGGGACTTACCTCTAATCCCTTTACCTATAACGGTACGTAGTTCTAGGACTTATGAACTCACCTCTAGTCCACTCGGTGCTAAGTCAAATCCCACAGAATATATAAAATAATCACACTTTAACAACTTACAATAAATATAGAGACATGGAACGGGTAGCTCTTAAAATCATTGACCTTAAGTGCTGTACTTTACTTCAATCATAAGAACAGATCATCATCAACATTGTCCTTTCATTATTATCATACATCAAAGGCTCACAAGAGGTATAATTTTAGAAAAGGGGCTTAATCCGTCCTTACAACATCATCAACATTTTCATGACGTAATCACATCTTTAGAAAGCTCATAATCATTATCGAGTAACTTGAATTATAACTCAACCAATAGATCATCAAAGGTTAAAGAATCCTTAAGAAGGCATTTTATCAAACATTTGGAAGGTGCGTAATGCTAGTGTAAAATCATGCAATTCAAGAGTGAAAACATGTAAGTAAATCCCATGTAAAATCATTAATCAACACTTTGTAACACCCTCAACCAACATAAATCAAGGCCCTTCATCAAATCCTACATTAGATCCAAGATTTAGAGCTCAAAACATACTAAACAACCATACTTTCATGAACTCAAATCATTGTGCAGTGAAATTTATAATAATCAAGACCCATAAGTAAATCAACATTTAAATCATGCAATTTAAGTAAAAAGGAGGATTAGGCACCATGGGTGGAAGGACCCAATGGTTCAACACCACATACCTTAGCTTTTGGAGAAACCTTGAATAAGATTGGAGATGGAGACTTGAAGCTTGAGGGAATTCCTTAGATTTGGATGAGGGTTTTGGGACTTGAATCTTGAGAGAAATATTAGTCTAAGTGTTTGAGTGAGTATTGGGGATAGGATGATATGAGGGTGAATTAAGGCTAAGTATAGGTGTTTTGATGGTTGGGAACACTTAGGACCAAGACTTATAAGTCTTGGACTGAATTAAAAAAAACAGGCACAAAAATAGGCACAGGCTCGTCGCATAGGCAACACGATTTTACCTCTGGAATATGCATTCTTGACATTTCTAATTTTGATACGGTTGCTCAAAAATCGGGGTCAGACCCATTTCCCCCTAATTTTGACCCATGAACAAGAATATGAAGCCAAATTTGTGAAATAACGAATGAACTTTTAGATATATGGAATTTAAAATTTTGAGCATTCCGAGGCACATTTTCAGGCACTTTTTGGGGTCGTTTCAATATCTTCTCCTTGGGAACATTCGTCCCTGAATGTAAGAGAGACATAAAAGATAAGAGTGATAAAAAACAAATCAGCTCCAATATGAATGCAACATTGCATTTGAAACACCATTTTTAAAACCTCATTATAAATTTAAAATCATATAAGTTTGTCAACTTAAACGTGAGTGCTTATGAATGACATAGGGGCTGAAACATAAGACTTGGAACAATATAAAAGACTTGACATGTCATTATAAGCTTAAATAGAGTGAAAAAAATATGGATATTTCTTCTCCATGCTCGCCCAGCTTCCCGAGAGACACATGCAAAAAGACAACTCTTCCAAAGGACCTTGACGAACACTACATTAATATCAATTAATCTCTCCACTCATCTACCCAACACTACAATCGGGACCTTCTCCTAGGCCAACTTATCCTCCTCATCACCCACAATCTCAAATAGTGCTATAGAACTAGAGTCACCAACACATCCCATCAACCAAGAAACATGTCAAACTGGATAATCCATACTCCTATCTATAGGCAATCCCCCAAACTTATGCAGCCTTACAAAATTCCCTTTACATCCCTTAAAGACTCACAACCATAACTCAATTGTCAACCTTAAACACACCTAACATACATGGTACCATAAACCACCATTTTCCCCTTGGGAGATAACCTCCACTCTATCATCTACACGCCTAAAACTTCCAACTCTAATAAGGCGGAATCAAGGCCTTTCTTGATCTAGACCTCTTAACCGAAGAAGATTTGGAACCATCAAGAATGCTACACCACCATGCTCAAATTCTCTGTACCTAACTTCCTATCTAACCAACCGATGGACCCACTAGTCTCCTCCTTGCCACCATCAACAACACATGCTAGGCTACTTAGAGCATCGACCACAACATTAGCCTTACTGGGAAAGATAATGCACACTCATTCATAATCCTTAAAGAATTCTAACCACCTCTTTGCTATCCACAATGCACACATATCATATTTAGCAAACAACCTCTCATCCTCCAAGGCTTGCACACTATCCCCAAAAGGATTCACAAGCTCTTATTAAATCAGTACTTCAATACTAAAGGCCACGACAAGCATAATAAGGTAAGGACTAGAGACCCTATTCATGAAACCCATAAACATAGCCAATGTATAATTCAACCAAACATCTCCACCAATACTAATAATTCTCACTTGGGGACAAAGCTCAAACTGAAGATCAATCTTAGTGAAGTGACTAACCCATTGTAGTTGATCAAATATATAAACCATTCTCAACCATCATATTACAACCTTACGGGTTTTACACTCATTGGAACATGCTATGCAAGTAGCCTAACTACTCCAAGACCTCGAACACATCAAGATAAGTTCAACCAAGATCACAAGACAAGGCTTCTGTACAATAAGAACATGGGGAAACCCTTAGAGATCAATTGGATCTTAAGACAAGAATGGACCTACCTCTTTTGCTACCACTTGACAACCTCCCACTCAAAGACGGGTTCTTGAAGGGGTCAGATTCTAACTCTACGGGTCCTATCATCCACGAAGACATAACATTCATGCAACCATTCCATCCCAAGTATAACATCAAATCCACTACATCCACTCCAACAATTCACGAGGCAAAACCTAATGTAATATGGACACGGATCAAAACTTATGGACTTTCTACCAACCATATACTCAACTAAGAGATAGACACTAAAGGGTCACATCACAACTTGGGACACACAAGAAGCCCACTAGTAACCAAAAGAATAATGACAGAAATAACGAAACTTGGATCCATCAAATCAAAACCTTCAACTCACCTTTGAAGCGCTATGCCAAGCCTAGTGACTCCTATAGGGGTATGGTTGAGAACGCCGACGACTATCCTTATGGTTCTTGGGGACCACCGGACAATGTCTCATGTTATGATCCTCCCCCACATCCAAAGCATGCACCCAATCCGACTAAGCAATCTCCTGGGTGGCACTTTTCACACTTGTTACACCTAGGAGGAGCTTGTCCAGCAATGCCTTCACTGAAATTCTTAGGGATTCCCATTCTACTCTTGAAAATCCTCTCATTTGGAGCATGGTCGCACTCATGATCTTGGAAGCTACCCTCAAATCGAGCCCTCTTAGACCTCTCACTTCTCTTCTTCCTTAACTTTTTCTCCTCTATTTACTCGGCATATGTCATCAAATGGGAAAAGTCTATGTCACTAATTAACAAAATAGACTGACATTCCTCACTCACCAAGTTAGAGACACCTATCACAAAATTTATTCATCCTAGTCCTTGCATCGGACACCAATTGAGGAGCATACTTTGAAAGTTGGGTGAACTTGAGGGCATACTCCCTCACACTCATATCACCTTGTTTCAAGTTCATGTACTCTACCAAATTCGCATACCTAAGTTTAAGTGGGAATAACCGATTAAGAAAGGACACCTTGTACTTCTCCCATAGAATCACATTGCCAACCCCCTTCACCCTCTTCCATTGATCATACCATATTTGGGCTACCCCTTTGAGTTGGTATGCTACTAATGTCGCCTTTTTATTTGGCCCAACACACATGATAGTCAAAATCTTGTCGACCTCATCAATGAACTCTTGTGGATCTTCGCCCACCTTTGACCCATCAAACACCGGTAGGTTCATCCTCATAAAGTCTCTCACTCGAGATGTCGGAGTAGGAACATGAGGGGCTTGGGCCCCTTGGTTGGATTGATTAGCCACAACTTGTGCAAGCATGGTGAGAGCATCCCGGAATCGATCATGAGTTAGTTATTCCTCGGGAGAGTGGGATCTTCTTCCTCTTGTGTTAGACATGATCTAGCATAACAAAGAACAATCATTAAGGGGAAAACTTACTCCAACTCTATAGCACAACTTAGAACATGAAGAAGGAAAACTTTTCCAAAATGTCTCATTGCCTCCTACTCATAGTTGTGGTGCAGAACACAACCATGAATAAGACTCTAATCGATGCGGTGTGTTGGACTCCGAGGATCTATCAACCTAGTGCTCTGATACCATCTTTGTCACGACCTGGACCTAGGGCCTAGTCGTGACCAGCGAATGGGTAACCCGAAGGAACCACAAACAAGCTTCTTTGCATATCATTACACATCTTTAGTCGCAGAAGCAATTAAAATGACAATATGAGAAGAGATATAAAAGGGGAAAAAGGGGATAAGGGACATCTTTGACACCATAACAACAATAAGCAAGAGAGTCAAGGCTCATAGCATGATTACACCACATGTCTAACAACACCTCTACTACATAGATAAGAGCAGGGGCCAAGACAAGCAACCGAGCTTACCCTTATGGTCATATGCATACAATAAATGAAGGAGAGACTTAATACATAACATAAAAGAATAGTCATTGTCCCTAGAATGGAGGACTCACCAAAAGCTAACTTGAAGAATCTATCTAGCCATGAGAAGAATCAATAGGAACTCCAGTTACTACATGGTAACATCATGTAGGCATAAAGATGCGTTAGTACATTTGAATGTACTAAGTATGTGGGATGCGATGCAACAAGAGATAGACATCCTAATCAAAATGCATAACAATAACAAGCAATGAATAACATAACAACAATATGACATGTATGAATGATACGTGCTGTAAAATATGCTTACAATTCACTAAACTCATATAGATTATAATACATAAGTGTGGGAAGAGACCTAAGTCGACATAATATAAGACCAAGCGAGCTATAACTCGAAATCCCAATGTCAACCCTACACCGGAAGAAAGGGAAAAGTTACTTGCCTCTAGTTCTTGGACTCGGGTGCTCGCCATAAGACCAGACTCGGGTACTCGCCTCAAGCCCTCATACTTAGGATATTCACCTCTTAGAGATTTAGGGACTCGCCTCTAATCCCTTTACCTATGGTGGTACATAGTTCTAGGACTTGGGGATTCATCTCTTGTCTACTCGGTGCTAAGTCCAATCCGACAGAATATATAAGATAATCATACTTTATCAACTTGCAATAAACACAGAGACATGGCATGAGTAGCTCTTAACATCATTGACCTCATGTGGTGAGCTTAACTTCAATCATAAGAATATATCATCATTAGCATTATCCTTTCATTATCATCGTACATCAAAGGCTCACAAGAGGTATAATCTTAGAAAAGGGGCTTAATCCGACCCTATAACACCATCAACATTTTCATGACTTAAATACATCTTTAAAAAGCTCATAATCATCATAGGGTCACTTGAATCATAACTCAACCAATAGATCATCAAAGCTTAAAGAATCCTCAGAAAAGGATTCTATCAAACACTTGGAGGGTGTGTAATGCTAGTGTAAAACCATGCAATTCAAGAGTGAAAAGGTGCAAGTAAATCCCATGTAAAACCATTAATCAACAATTTGTAATACCCTCAACCAACATACATCAAGACCCTTCATCAAATCCAACATTAGATCCAAGATTTAGAGCTCAAAACATGTTAAACAACCATACTTTCATGAACTCAAATTAGTGTGAAATTTATAATAATCAAGACCTATAAGTAAATCAACATTTAAATCATGCAATTTAAGAAAAAAGGAGGTTTAGGCACCATGGATGGAAGTACTCAACCGTTCAACGCCACATACCTTAGCTTTTGGAGAAACCTTGAAGAAGATTGGAGATGGAGACTTGAAGCTTGAGGGAATTCCTTAGATTCGGATGAGGGTTTTTGGATTTGAATCTTGAGAGAAATATTAGGCTAAGTGTTTGAGTGAGTATCAGGGAATGTTTAGGATGATACGATGGTGAAACAAGGCTAATTATAGGTATTTTCATGGTAAGAAACACTTAGGCCCAAGACTTAAAAGTCTTGGACCAAATTAAAAAAAAAAAACAGGTACAAAAATAGGCATAGGTACGTCGCGGAGGCAACACGATTTTGCCTCTGGAATTTGCATTCTTGAATTTTTTTTTACTCCCCTCCAACCCCCGCCATCCCACCAACCACCTCCCCCCATACGAATTTTTTTATATATATATATATTTATTTTTAAAGAGTATTTCAAATTATGAAATATTTTCATGTTAGAACTTATTTTTCTAATAAATATTTTCTACTCTCTAGCTAAAAATAAAAGATATTTTCCAAGAAATATTGCATTCACTAACCAAACAATAGAAAATATTTTTTAAGAAGTATTTTTGACTCACCAGTCCAACATGAGAAAATAAGTTAGAAATCAACTTATTTTCCTGGAAAATATTTTTCGTGGAAGATATTTTTGTCCATGCAAAACACAACCTTGGTATTTTTTTTAAACAGTTGCTAGGCTCAGGTTACACCCTATAAGGAACAAGTTTATACTATTAAATTATTCTCCAAAATACAAATTTATACTAAGCCAGTTAAGTTGGTTAGATTGGATATGATCGGCCTAATAAAAAATATTTTCCACCAATCTCTGATATTGATCTGAGTTAATGTCACACCCCGGGAGGGTATCCTAGGCGTGAACGACACTCAAAAATCATTGCTGATCTCCAAGCGAGCCACTTGGATCATCACTCGTTCAATCATTTAACAAAAGACTCAAATGGACAATACGAATAACAATAAGGTCGGTTAGTCAAATCAATAACATATAATGAAATAGTTTTAAATACAAAAATCTGAATCAACTCAACTCAATAGATAATAATCACTAGAGGTGTTCTTGGACCGAATTGGTTCAAATTTTTTAAATACCAAATAAAACCATTTGCGTCAATTTTTTAAATATAATAGTCGAACCAAACCAATAAAACTCAAGTTTTTCAACCTCAAGTTTGTTGGGTTTCTCGGGTTTTTTGGGTTTTTTTGGGGCTTTTCTCGAATTTCATAAATTTTTGGACTTGTTTTTTTTTTTTTCGAAATTCCAGTGCTTTCGAATTTTTTGATAAAGTATTTATAAAAACATATAATTAACTTATGATCAAATATTTCTCAAGTCCTACCAAAATACAAATATCTAAGATGTTTTTTAAACAAAAACAAAAAATATGATATTAGTGAAGACACAAAAATATTTAACAAAAAATAATAATAAGATCACATACACTAAATATTACAAATAAATATGTCATAATGGAGATCGTGGTTTTAAAGTACTAAATAATGCTAAAATAAGTCATAATAGAAATATAATAATTTTAAAGTATTAAATCATGCTAAATTAAGTGTAATAAGTGCTTATTAATTACATGAGTAAACATTAATGAAAAATTAAAATTAGGTTACGTGTTTTAATTATCTAAAGTCTAAACCAATGTAAAACTAAAGAACAAATATTCATTGTTATTGTCATTCTTAGTGTTAGATTAATTTTGTTTGCTAGTATTAGAATTGATTTGATTTTTGATTTGAGCTTTAGAGTTACTCATATGGAAAACTTATCTAAATACCATATTTAAAAATTATTTACATTTATATCTATATAAACTAATCTTAATACATATATAATTCACTTTAAATATATAACTTAGATATTTTATTAATCAAAATAAGTGTAATACATTTTAAGACACTTGCAATACATCTATATTGCATACCAATTCATTTTATACATGGTATAATATCTATGGACTATAGTCTTTATGTTAGACCCCGTAATTAACTAAAAGGAGGTCAATTACTCATTCGGAAAAATTGTTGTGATTGAGGCATATTTTAAATTTTACTAACTTATGGGGCGTGAGTATGGAATCAAGTGAATTTTTTTGGGTAAAAAATTTCGTTGACGTCGGAAGTCCTTAATTGGATTAAAATAGAAAAGTTTGGGGACCTAATCGATCAATGGGCTAACTAGGAGCCCTTATGTTGCAATTTTTAGTTAGTATTGTGGTCTTTAGTTAGTATTGGAAGTGAAAGTTGGAAGGTTTGGGGCATGGGAGATAGGATTGTGGGAGC